>PVJL010007035.1:0-83504 GCA_004026885.1 Lyroderma lyra
AAAAAAAAAAAAAAAAAAAAAAAAAAAAAAAAAAAAAAAAAAAAAAAAAAAAAAAAAAAAAAAAAAAAAAAAAAAAAAAAAAAAAAAAAAAAAAAAAAAAAAAAAAAAAAAAAAAAAAAAAAAAAAAAAAAAAAAAAAAAAAAAAAAAAAAAAAAAAAAAAAAAAAAAAAAAAAAAAAAAAAAAAAAAAAAAAGAAAAATACAGGATTTCATTTTACATGGTGAATTGAACTTTATGTCACGAAAACACTGACTATATATTTAAGTATGCATGAGATACATAATTTTTACCACTATCAAATTTTTTAAATTTGGAATTAAAGTAAAGAGAGACTTGATAGGAAAGATTATTACATTAGAGAAGATGCTCTGAGTACAACATCTACATGGGTCTCATAGGACAGACAGGAAAGGGCTTAATTTTCATAGGGAAAAGTTGACAAGGTAGAAAGAATGAACAGAAAACAAAATATAAACAGACTCAAAGATATGGAGAACGGCTGATGCTTGCCAAAGTGAGGGGTGTGGGAAATGGGAATGGGAACATTTTTTTTTAAATGTAGTGTTGAAAAGGGGAAATGAAAATTTTGAATGCTGTCACCTGGTAGAAGTGGTAGGGGTAAAAGGACTCGAGCTACTCCTCATAGTTGGAAGGTGAAAAATACTAACCTCTAAACTCTTAGGAAAATATATAATTAAATTATACCTTAAAAATTTAAAGGTAGTACAAAGGGAAAATCCAAAGAACAAAAAAAAAAATTAGAAAAAATATTAAAAAGTGGAGAAAAGATAAAATACACAGTATTTAAACAGGAAGAGTTCTATATTACGATCAAAGTAGATTAGAGAACAAGTATTATGACAAGGAATCATGAAACATGTTTTTTTCATTTTCTTTTTTTTTTAAATTACTGATAAACTGACCAGACACACATTCCTTCCTTTTATTTTTTATTTATTTATTTTATTTATTTATTTATTTTAATTCATTTTTATTGTTAGACTTATTGGGGTGACATCTGTTAGCAAGGATTAATAGGTTTCAGGCATACAGTTCTACAGTGCATTGTCAGCTTGTTGTATAATAAGTTTACCACCTAATGTGACTTCTCTTTCCATCACCTTATATTTAGCTTCCCCATCTCCTCTCCCACCCCCTCCCCTTTCTCCCCTCCCTAACCCACTCGTCCCCAAATAAACATTAAACTATTTTTTTTGTTTTTTTGCTTTTTGGTATGTGGGTAGCTCCCTGGCTGGGAATCGAACCCAGGCAGCAGCACTGACAGCACCAGAGCCGAAGCCTTAAGCCACTACACCATCAGGGAACTCCCAAAACATGTTTCATAATCATGAAAGAACAAACTCATCACAGGGATATGACAATCATAAAATATGTACTTATCAAGAGAATTTTTCAAAACTCTGAAGGAAGAAGGGAGCTGCAGGCACAGCCTGGCACTTGGTCTGGCTTGGCAGAGGGTGGTTGCATTTTTTCTTCTGTCTTTTGAAGGATACTGGGATCCAAGGCAGAGGCCTCTCTTTCTACCAGAATTGTGTGGCTTTTGAATAAAGACTCCTTTCCTTTTTCCCAAACCTCTAAAACTCCGGAGTATACCTGGGGGTGAGGCAGTGTGACTCAAATAGCCATTTGGTAACAAGGCTGCCTTTGGTAAAGGCAACAGGTGAATGCAGGCAAGTTGTGTGAGGTCATTTACAAACATTCGATTATGATAAACCAGTTGATAATGTTGCAACTGACAACAAATTGTTTACTGAGGGCTGTTAGACAATGAAAGGCAATATTACTCCTACACAAATTAAAACTAAATGAATATCCCACTGGAAATAGAATATATAAAATGGAAGAAAAACATAAAAATAGGGAGTTCCCTGATGGTGTAGTGGCTTAAGGCTTCGGCGCTGGCGCTGTCAGTGCTGCGGCCTGGGTTTGATCCCCAGTCAGGGAGCTACCCACATACCAAAAAGCAAAACAAAAACAAACAAACAAACAAAAAAAAAACCAAAATAAAAAAGAAAAACATAAAAATAGAAGAAAAATCTTGAAATCAAGGCTTCAAAGGTGGTACAATTACTAGAGATAAAGTGTAACCTTGACTTGAGAGATGACTGGGGGTACAGAAAAAAATGTCATTGAAACTATATTAGGGGAGTTCCCTGATGGTGTAGTGGCTTAAGGCTTTGGCGTTGGCGCTGTCAGTGCTGCGGCCTGGGTTCGATTCCCAGTCAGGGAGCTACCCACATACCAAAAAGCAAAAAAAAAAAAAAAAAAAAAAAAAAAAAACCAAACTATATTAGTAAGCTTTCTGGAAGTTTAGCTGTGATAACAGATACTCTGGATTCTCTTTAGCTTACAACAAACATTTCTTCTTCATATTATATCTATATTTGTTCACCTCTTGCTAGTCTCCATAATTAGATTATAAGGTTCAGGGTAAAATTTCAGTCCATCTGATACTGGAGCAGAGAAAGACATGGTTACAAGCAAACAGAGATGCTTAAATCTTTCCTTTAAAATTGAAACATGGAGTTCCCTGGTGGTGTAGTGGCTTAAGGCTTCGGTGCTGTCAATGCTGCGGCCTGGGTTCATTTCCCAGCCAGGCAGCTACCCACATTAAAAAAAAAAAAATTGAAACATGCCACCTCTACTCACATCAAATTGGCCAAGGAAATCATGAAAACTCACAAAGCCAACTTTGCCATAAGGAGGCATGAAGGATGATCTTCCCTATAAAAGGAAGGGTTGCCTAAGTCAAGTGGTCAAGCTTAATATAAATGGCAGAAATGTGTAACCTCACAGGAGGATGATAACTGAAAATAATGCTACAACTTATTACAGTGCAGCTTCCATCAGAAATAATTTGTCCCTCCTGAGCTCACACAAAATACATGTATTTCTGCCCTAAGAGAAATGTTAAAAAGTTCTTCATACACATGATTTCACAAATGAGTGTCAAATAAGCATGTCACCCAGTGCCTCTGATTCAAAGACCAGTGTGGAGTCCTTGTCACATAACATATTATGGCAGAACAAAGAAATAACACCATAGTAAATACCACCATTCAAAAAAGAAAAAGAAAAGTGGACCTCACAGCCTATAGTCCCTAGCAAATGTGCAATTTTGTTGGGCAGAATGGAGTAAGGGCCCTTATCCATAGTGAGGGGTATTAGGAAATGTCCTTTCTTGAATCTAATTCTCCTGCAAATGTATATCCAATATTGCCGCGACCTGCACAGGTGAACAGGTGAACCGGAGGGGAGGCAATGGGGAACGAAAGAAAAAAACACACAGACACAGACAGAGACAGAAAAGCTGGGACCGGGTGGTTCTCTGCGCTCTGATGGAGACACAGAGACCACAAATGGATGCAGCAAGTTTATTTTATAGGGTGGGCAAAACAAGTGAGATCATTGGGGTAAATCAGTAAAACGACATTGGAAAGTACATCTTAACTAGGACATACAGTCATGGATAACTGCATTTAATCAATATTTTGGTGCATGTTGCTAAGGCATTCCTGATTATATTATTATTCTCTTCAAGGCAGGCAGGCCATAGTTATGTCTTGAATCATTTCCAGAGACCAACCAACCTTGTTCCCAATGTCATATTTTTCCACCCAAGCCAGAAACCACATCCCGAGCATTGTCCTTGTGCATCCAGCTCAGGGCTGCCTTGCAAAATCCTTGAACTGTGGACTCCAAGCACACAGGTAGCCTTGCTAAAACCTGTTTACTCAAAGGACCTGGCTTCTGGCTCACACGCTCCCTATACAATATTTCTGGTTTTTGTTTCTGATGTCACCTAGTAAAATCTAATAAAAAAAAATTTGAATCTATGCCTGCCCACCTACTTCCTTCTCATACATAGTTATGGTTCCAAAGATTACTGTAAGTCTATCAGGTAAGTGTTTTTATAGGACAAGTTTGTAGAACTCTCAAAAGTACATCAGGACATCAAAAAATAGCACTGTGTGATACCAATCTGCTCCATTTGTTTGTTTGTTTGTTTTTGGGTTTGTTTTTGTGTGTGTGTGGGGATTTCCCTGGCTGGGAAACAAACCCAGGCCACAGTGTTCACAGCGCCGAAGCCTAGCCACCATACCACCAGGGAACTCCTGCTCCACTTTTCATTAGCAACACCCACCATTTTTAGCAAGACACGCCTAGCTCTTTTCTCATGGCTTCTTAGGAGACCCAAACTTGTAGTTTCTGTTCAAAAAGCCATTTTGTCAAAGGGAGGAATTTCATATGAACTATTTTAATGAACTGGCAGTTTACTTCAAAGGGCATTAGGGACATGTCCTTCATTTAGATTTTCCCATGGTTTTGAGCTTTAACTTGCCATTGACCCTCAAACTATTTCTTAATGTTAAGATTTAGAAGTCTGAGATGAGACACAGTCATGCTCTTTAAATCTTACTGGCAAATGAGTTCCTTCATTTCTGATGTTACATCTTTATTGTAATATTGTTATATGCAGTTGAAAATAAAATGGCATGTTAGTATATTTTCCTTTCCTGATCTCTTCATTGATGGGGGTGACATCCAGGAGGGATTAGCCCCCTACTAGGAAATATTCCCAAATATCTGAAGACATTTCCTATTGTCACAACTGGGGTAGAGCTACTAGTATTTAGTAGGTACAGCCCAGTAACACTGCTCTACATCTTATACTGCATAGCATAACTTCACACTACAAGAATTTTCTGACCCACTATGTCAATATAATAGAAAAAGTTCTACCACATAAACATCAACCCAATGAAAGCAGGACTGTCTATATTACTATCAGATAAAACAGATTTCAGAGAAATTAAATTATCAAGAAGAAAGGAAAATTACATAATGATAAAAGGACTCAGCAATCCTTAGTGCACAGGCACCAAAGAATAGAGCAACAAAATATATAAAGCAGCAACTGATAGAAACGAAAGTAGAGATTTCAATTTCAGTGCATCTCTCTCAGTAACTGATAAATCACCAACAGAAAATCAGCAGGATGTAAATGAACTGAATACCACCATCAAGTCACAGGATATAAGCAACATATTTAAAACACCAACTCAAAAATAGTGGACTACACGTTTTAAGAACATACGTTGAGATAGATCATATCCTGGGTCATAAACACTCTGCAACAATTTCAGAAGAGTGTGTTTTCTGCCTACAGTGGAAAGTTAAGAGAAAAATCTTCAAACATTTGGAAACTAAATAACATACCTTTCAATAATCCATAGGCCAAAGGGGAAGATTCAAGGGAAATACACGTACTGGAAAAACACGAAAATACCACGTCAAAATTTGTGAGGTGCAACTAAAGCAATAATGAAAGGGAAATTTATAGCACTCAATGTTTACACTAGAAAAAAGGGAAAGGGAGTTCTCTGGTGGTGTAGTGGCTTAAGGCTTCAGCGCTGGCGCTGTCAATGCTGTGGCCTGGGTTCGATTCCCAGCCAGGGAACTACCCACATACAAAACAAAAAAGAGAGAAAATATCCAAGAATGATCAAAGTTGCAATTATAGCAAAAGGACAGCAAGAGACTATTTAAAAATTCTGCGCACATGTACTTGACAACTTAGATAAAATGTACCAATTCTTCAAAACATACAAGCTACCACAAATCACCAATGTGAAATAGATAATTTGAATAAACACTGAATTACATAGTGACTTTGACATTTTAATTTTCATTTTTTTAGGGGTGGGGGTAGTTCCCCACCTGGGAATCGAACCCAGGCCATGGCATTGAGACCACCGAAGTCTAGCCACTATACCACCAGGGAATCCCCTGAGTTTGACATTTTAAAATCCCCCCACCCAAAGTAATCTACAGGCACAGATGATGGCTGTTGAGAATTGAGTGAAACACCTGCATAACATTGCTGCCTCAGTATCCATTTTTTGTGGCCAGGCTGCCTGCAGGGGCCTAGAACTGACACCAGGCCCTCCCTTGAGCACATGCCCTAGAGTAGAGTTGCAAGTAAATGGAAGTTCCTGCTATGACCCCCCCAAACCACTCCTGTGATAAGCAATCTCCTCTGCCTCCCAGGGCTTTTTACTTTTACATTTTAGACAAGAATTGCCCCCCTACCAAAATCCTGCTCCTTTTGTTTTGAATTGACCAATCCATAACCCCTAAGTACTGCATCCATAGACTCTAATAAAGCATGTGCTTCAGGTCCTGACCCAAGCTCTCTGTTTGCACCCTGCTTTGCCCTCTGAAAAAGGACCCTCCCTGGAAAGGGTATCATTTGGCTTCTCCAAAACCTGTGAGGAAGAAACTCCTGTATTTCACCTTTACTGACAGTCTTTTGTTGAGCCTTGGCTTACCATCAGACACCCAGAGCTCTATTTAACAAATGTTAATTTAATAATGTCACAACAGTGACACCAGACAATTACATCAAACATATAAAGAAGAATTAACAGCAACTCTACATAATTTCTTTCAAAAAATGGAAGAGCAGAGAATACTTCCCATCTCAATTTGTGAGGCCAGTATTGCCATACCAAAACAGGCAGTGTCATTAGGGGGGAAAATGATAACTACCAAATTACATTTCACAAAAAGATGAAAAATTCTTAAAATATTAGCAATACAATCAACGAAACACAGAAAGATTTGTACACCATGGGCAAATGGGGCTTATTTGGGAGAGAAGGCTGCTTTCAATTTTGATCAATATAACCCCCAAATTGAACAGGCTGAAGAAATCACAGGCCCCTATTAATTGATGCTGAGAAACCATTATAATAGTGTACCCATTTGCAGAAGATTCTGGTACTGGTGGGCTGAATAATGCACCCAGGGAGTTCCCTGGTGGTGTAGTGGCTAAGGCTTTGGCGCTGTCAACGCTGCGGCCTGGGTTCGATTCCCAGCCAGGGAACTACCCACATACAAAAAATAATAATAATAATGCACCCACTCCCAACGTTGACCATTTCCGCATACCTATAACATGTGAGTGTTACTTTCAGTGTGGAAAGGAAGTGTGCAAATATGAGCCAGTTAAGATTGTGATGGGGGAGATTATCTCAGATTCTCCAATCAATGTGACATAATCCCAAGGGTCCTAAAAGGATTCAGGTAGACTTGGAGTCTGGTGGAAGGTGGTAATGTGATGGCAGCAGAAAACCAGAGGTAAAGAGATCTTTAAGATGCTAATCTGCTGGCTCTGAGGATGGGAGAAAGGGACCATGAGGCAAAGGATGTAAGTGACCTCTGGAACATGGGAAATGGAAGGAAACAATTTCTGACCTGCAAGTGTCCAGAGGCACAGTGCTGTGGATCCATTTCACCCTTTTGGCCTCCAGAACTGTCAGAGAATAAATTCTGTTGGTTTAATCGTTTCAGTTTGTGGTTGTTTCAGAAACATTAGGAAATTTAATGAAATGGTATATGTAGAAAAGTCAAAGGAATCTACAAAAATTTCTAGGAAAAGTATAATTTGCAAGAGGTCAGGATCTAAACAACACACAGAAACCTACTGCATTTCTCATACTTGCATTTCTCATACTCACAATTTACACATGAAAACTGAAATTAAAAATACCATGTAAGATTACTCAAGAAAAAAAAGCATAAAAATATAAGTATAAATCTAACAAAACATGGAAATGATTGTTATGCTGAAAAGTACAAAATTGATGAAGGAGTTCCCTGATGGTGTAGTGGCTTAAGGCTTCTGCGCTGGTGCTGTCAGCACTGCGGCCTGGGTTCGATTCCCAGTCAGGGAGATACCCACATACCAAAAAGCAAAAAAAAAAAAAAAACCCCAAAATTGATGAAAAACATTATAATTGCAGATGACCTAAATAGAGAAACATGTCTTATTGACTGGAAAGCACAATGTAGAAATGATGCCACATCACTTCAAATTGAAATACAAGTTTAATGAATTTCCCATGAAAATTTTTTGGTAGACACAAACAATATTTTTCTAAAGTAGATACGAAAAGCAAAGGAACTGGAAAAGCAAAAATATCTGATCAGGTTGGAATCACTCCCTATGACCTAAAGGTTTCGAACATATGAACATAGTAGTCAAGGCTGTATAATGGAGTGACATGTACATTGATCAATGGCATAGAATAGAAAAACCAGATATAGCCCCAGATGATTACATCCAACTGCATTTTGACCAAGACACCAAGGCAGTTCAATGAAGGATTTTAAAAACTTCTGCTGAAACAATGAAATACCCATAGTAGAAAAGAAAGGAATCTCCATGGAAACTTCATACCTGTACAAATATTAGCTCAAAGTTAATCAGAGCTTTAAATGTAGAAGTGTAAATGATAAAAGATTTGGAGAAAAAGTGCGGAATATTTGAAATCCAGGGCTTAGTAAGGAATGCTGAGACTTTTATCAAGAAATAAGAGAAACTGGATTCAGCAAAATTAATAACTTTTAGTCTGTGAAGAAACACATAAAAAAGGATGGGGAAGTTGCTTCTTGGCCTTTTGGTTAAGATCAAGTGTAAGAGGATGGGGAAAAAAGAGCTACAGAAAAGTAGAAAATTTCTACCTACCATATATCTGCCAAGGGACAGCTATGGAGAACCTATAAAGAATTCCAGAACCATGATAATAAAAAAAAATTGAATTAGAAAATGAACAAAACCATGAAAAGATGGTTCACTGGCACAGATATACAGAGAGAAAACAGGGAAAGAAAAATATTTTCAACATTGCTATCCATCAAGTGTCAGACTTCAGCATTGTCTACTTGCTCAGTGTGACTGCTTGCTGCCTTCAGGGGTCATGGAAAAGGAAGTCTCTACCAAACACTCCAAACTTCCCTCTGATGAGTAACTTCTAAGTGTTGGTGGGAACTGGCAATAGGAACAAAGGTTTTCACAAACATTCTCCACTCACAAAGCATACACTGTCGTCACTACAGTTATAATGATAATTGCAGTCCTGTGAGAAGATATGTCAGAATCACAAACACATCACAGAGACTGCCCCTCCCCCCACTGGCAACACCACCCACACTGAGGCAGCAGGAAGGAATCCATGCCTCTCTTCCTATTTCAGTTAGAGCGCCAGCATCTGTAAGGAAAACAGGTGGATGAGATGGGTAAATGCTCATAGCATAAAAAGGGGCTCCTGTGAGGTAGAAATTAGTCCAGTGGCAAAGACATAGGCAGAAGGAATAATTCCTGACAAGTGGGCTGTGTGGAGATAAACTAGTGGTTCAAAATACCACACTAATCCCCGTGAAGCTAATACACTAGTGTAATGCTCAGTGATAGTTGGTTCATAGTTTATTTCTGTAGCATTTAATCTCATATTAAATTGACCTATGGTTTTAACTCTGATTTGCTTAACATTAGAGACAGACACAGCTACTCTCAGGGTAAGGATTGCTAATAAACTTCCATGCACATAATAATAAACAAGGGGGTTCACTGGTGGCCTAGTGGTTAGACTTCAGCACTCTCAACGCTGCGGTGTGGGTTCGATTCCCGGCCAGGGAACTACCCCTCCCCCACAAAAACAGAGAAACTATGTTTCTCAATAAAAATGAATAGACAGTATCTTTTCCCTAATGCTGGACATGTGATATGCCTAATAGACAGTAGTTGGCTCAACAAAAAATCATTGCCAGTCTACTGACCATGGTGAAAATAATTTCCCTTTTGAATTTTAAAGTGGAGTTTTTGGGAGGAATACTGTCATCAATGTGGGTTTCATACTCAGACAGGGAGCAGTGGGGCAGGTCCTTCTACAGTTTATACATTTCAAATATATCACATAATGGTTTTCTTTTTTTGGTTAAAAATACCTTTTGAAGATAATTTCACACCTTTGTAAATGTACTGCAAATTACTATACATTTAAAATGAAACAATTTAGGAGTTCCCTGGTGGTGTAGTGGCTTAAGGCTTCAGCGCTGGCACTGTCAACGCTGTGGCCTGGGTTCGATTCCCAGCCAGGTAACTACTCACATACAAAGAAAGAAACAATTCAAAGCTATTTAAACTGTATCTCAACTTTTAAAAAATGTCACTCCTAGCCTCACTGCAAATCGACTACATCAAATTCACATGCATATTCTGTAGCCTTTAGTTCAATGTTACATGTCTTTTGACTCTATTTCAATAGATATCATTTCTAAAAGTTTTTAGTAGCTCTCCCATGACAAATAACTTTATGATCTATAATCAGTAATAATTTAGTCTCTACCCTAAAAAGTTTTACTCTCACACATATATTGCTTCTAGACCTCAGCTAGACAAAATATCGTGCATTTCAGTAGTTGGTGTCACTTCACATTTGCTCCTGGCTTCTGTAGTCATCGTAATAGTGAACCATTCTTGCCTCAATCAATCCAACTACATCATAGAGAATCTTTCCTGTAGGATTATGCAGTAATCAATATATCCGTCTTATTTAAATATTCTTTCATTGCTAATTAATGTTCGCTTATGAAATAAAAGTATACACATAATAGAAAGTAACCATAACCCCAATTATGTATGAAGATGAACCATTTAAAATGGCCAGAGATACCTCTAAAAGTACAGTTACTGAGGAGTTAAAAGACAGAAATAATTCATCTTGGGTAGCACTGTGGTTAAGAGATGTGTCTTTGCAGCCAGACAACATGGAGATAGATCCTGACTTGGCCACTTGCACGGATGTGACTGTGTCTAAACTTCTGTCCTAAATTCCTTCATCTGTGAAATGAGAATATCATGAAGTACTTACCTCAGAGATTTGAAGATGCAATCATTTATTACACAAAATATCGAGTGATAAGTGAATCTTACTTGAAGTTTGATATAAAATATATTAATACATCAAAATTGCATCACTTATTAAGGGTACATACATTTTTTTTTTTTGTTTTTTGTGCGTGGGTAGTTCCCTGGCTGGGAATCGAACCCAGGCCGCAGCGTTGACAGCGCCAGCGCTGAAGCCTTAAGCCACTACACCACCAGGGAACTCCCAGGTACATACATTTATTACTTGGGGATAAAAATAATTGCTAGGTGGAGGACACGGGGTGGCAGTTGCCTTAGCAACAGTAGCAGATATCTCACTTTCCCTTCCAGGTCCTCTGGCTCTGAATATGAATAGGTCACTGGGAAATGGCAGAAATGACCTCCAGGCATTTGGAAATGGTGTCTTCTTGGTAAAAATGACAGCTGGAATCTTGGAACTGTATCTTCAACATATTTTCATTTACTTCACTGCTGGCTTGCTGACCTCTATACACTTGATTTCCATGCACCTGACCATCCATAGTCATCTCCCTCGTGAAGAGACCAATTCACCACCTTCTGTCATCCTAGTTCTCTAATGGAACTGAAGACTAAAGGGTTTTGGGTCTTCACAGAGGATTTTGTCCTTGTTACCATGTTATTTATATTTTCATGCCACAAGTCTTAACACAACCCATTGGTTTATGTTCCCCCTTATGTACAGGGCAAAATGTCAATAAAATATATAATCGGGGCTACAATGCATGAAAGGAAAATATGCTAAGGAAAACTGTATTAAAGAAAAAGGAGTTTTACTAATGTTCAAAATGAACCATGTTAACATATTGCTTTATACCCTAATTTGAAATCAACAGTTTAATAGCCTTTGGAAATTCGCTTCTATTATAGTAAGTTTGTTTACTAATATTTTACCTAGTAAACATTTCCAACTATTAATTTTCTTTCAACTAGTGTAAAAATATGCTAGGCAGGAGTTCCCTGGTGGTATAGTGGCTTAAGGCTTCGGCGCTGTCAACACTGCGGCCTGGGTTCGATTCCCAGTCATGGAGCTACCCACATACCAAAAAGCAAAACAAAACAAAACAAAACAAAAAAACCCCCCTAGGAAATGTATATAAAAAGTACTTTACAAAAACTACCATGTCTTACACTGGAACCCATGTGTGCAGCAGAAAAGCAAATGTAATAAAGCATTAACATGAAGAAATTCGGTGTCTTTCCTAACCAAGAAAGCAAGACTTTCAAGAGTAAACATACAGTCCCTTATTCAAGTCTGATTTCCTTTCATGGTGTTTGACTACTGACATCTCCTAAGCCTCACTACAAATTCTCCCTATTCTGCCCATCTGGGCAAGTACACTCTTCTTTGATACTGGCTTAAAGTTCAAAATCTGACCCCAAGCCCATTCTTTAAGTACCCTAATACATCAAATCCATCAACATCCCCCATTCCCTCATCATTTTAACCAGCTGAAACTCCCTGCTACCCTTCGTTTAAAGCTTTCTTATGTAACAAGGAATCTCTTAAAACTTTTGTGTGGTGTCATCAATCTCAATATGCAAACCAAACTTTGGTGGGTTCCCATCCTGTTCTACAGAATGGCCTATTAACAACAAAAAAGTTTTGAAAGACAGTATATGAAATTTCTAGTTTATTAAAAAGTTTTCATTGGATACTGTTCAGCTGAGGGCTCCAAGTACAAAACAGGTATTTTTTATCTTTATTGTTGAAATTTTCTTTCATTTCCTACTTTTTCCATATGCTTACTATATTTCTCTTTTCACTTCATGTAAATGAAAGAGCATGCCATGGGTTGCATTTGGGTACAAATAAGGACATAATTCTGTGGTGTATATTCATGGTGAGGAGGTTTCAGAGATCACAACCTGAAATTGCACTGCTGTAGTATTTTCATTATAGCCTCATAAATGTTGTGAGAGCTAGTGTGGAAAGAACCCAAGTGTAAATTAGGAGTACATAACCCCTAAGTTTTATGTTCTTTGATCCCACCATTGAAGGAATTGATCGATTCCTTCTCTTGAGAGCCTAATGGTGTACTGCTTGTTTGTTATGAAGTACCCTACAGAGGGATGAAAGTGTTCATACAAGGAACATGACTCACTCGGTTTATGAAAAATGATTATCTTCATTCATTAAAACGTGTATCCTTAGATAGAATTGCAGTAAAATTGGCAAAAGGTATTGCCAGAACTTCAGTGTGAATCATGGTTCCTTTGATTAAGCTCCCCTCTCACATTACTGTTCCCTACAATTTCCAAGAATGAGATAAACTTTTATATTTTTTTTTTAATTTTTTTTTTTTTGGTATGTGGGTAGTTCCCTGGCTGGGATTCGAATTCAGGCCGCAGTGTTGACAGCACCAGTGCCGAAGCCTTAAGCCACTACACCACCAGGCAACTCCCTTCATTATTTTTGATATACAACTTATTGCCATTCAATGGAGAAAGTCACCATTTCTTCTGCATTATTTCCACCATATTATCACCCCCTAGTAACCTATCACTCTCCTCCCATGGAATGTCAAATCCCTTAACATCTAGCCTACTGTTTCATGGGCAGTTGGTAGAGTATTCTATCCTATGACCTACAGGGCCCTGTCTAGAAGCAGGCACCCTGAGCCCAGTACATGTGTAGACTAATAACACAGTTTAATATTACTCCCTTCCTTCCCTGATGCTAATTCATAAAATAATAAATCTGATATACAATGTCTTTGATTTTTCCAGGGGACATGGATATGAATGAAGTAGGCCCTTTCACTGCATTGATTGCTTCCCAGGGACCATCAGGAAAGGCTTGTAAAAAAAATAAATTCAACAGAAGTTGAACTTCAGCTTAAAATTCATAAATAGTATTGTAGTTTTCCCCAGGAACCTCAAATAACTATTATAAACATTAAAGAAAATGAGCTGTTTCTATGTGTGATATATGGCACATCTGAATTTTAAGAATGATTTTTAATTTTTCCACACTATATGCTTCAGGTTCATCTCAGAGTACTAGAGAGTTAATTATTCCTAGTATGGATTCATCATCACATGGCCAGTTGTGAGAATGGGTTAAAAATTAGACTAAATCCATCACATTTGCAAGAATTCTCTCCACTTTAAATCCTTGGGTGAATCCTAAGGATAGTTTCTTAGAAGTATTTCCATGTTCAGTGTATTAGTATAGCTTCTCTCCTGCCTGAATTGTCATGACTCCAAAGTCGTAGAAATTTGATGAAAAGCCTTTGACATTCACACTTGTAAGGCTGCTCTCCAAATATGAATCCTCTAATGTCCCACTTTGGTCTTTGGGTAAACATTAACATGCACATCACTTTTGTATAATCTGATGTCAAGTGAATTTTTGAGACCTGGAAAATGGTTGTGCCACATACATTTACATAACTTCTCTTCACTATGGAGTCTGTGTTGTTGCATACTTGAACTCAAAGTTATGGTTATGCCACACTCACTGCATCTGTAAAGTGTCGCTTCAATGGTTCCCAAATTTTGACCTTTGAGTAAATAACCTCGCTACACATTTATTTGTGTGCTTTCTCTAGAGAAGGTATGCTATTATATCTAGTAAAGTATTAACTCTAATTTAAAATTAGGCCATATTCACTGCATCTGCAAGTATAAACTATTGGGTGAATCCAGAGTTTAAGGAAATACCAAGAAGCCTTCCAAATCCAGTATATTTTTTACATCTCTTGCCAGTACGGAGTATCTCACAGTAAGTTAGGCTTGAATTCACACCCATTACATTTCTAAGTTATGTCTTTACTGTGGATTACCTAATGTTTAATTACGTGTGAAGGCACACGAAAGACTGCCACACTAATCACATTTCTATTATTTCTCTCCTGTATGAACACTCTGATGCCTTGCCAGGTGTTATTTTCTATTAGAAAAACAACCTTGCCACACTCATTTCATTGGTATGGTTTCCATCAGTATGAATGCTCTGATGACTTGCAAGATGTGATTTGTTACTAAAAACACTGCCACAATCATTACACATTTAGTTTCTCTTTACTATGGATTGCCTGATGCCTAGTTAGGTGATAACATGTAATAAAGGCTCTGCCACACTCAGTACATTTGTAAGGATTCTCTCCACTATGGATTAATTGATGAGCAGTTAGCCTGGAATGCAGAGCAAAGTCTTTGCCACACACATTACATTTGTAAGGTTTCTCTCCACTATGGATAAACTGATGAGTAATTAGCCTGAAATGCCAAGCAAAGGCTTTGCCACACACATTACATTTGTAAGGTTTCTCTCCACTATGGATAAACTGATGTCTAATCAGGCATGAACGCACACTAAAACCTTTGCCACACACATTACATTTGTAAGGTTTCTCTCCACTATGGATTAACTGATGAGCAGTTAGGCCAGACCGCACAGTAAAGGCTTTGCCACACACATTACATTTGTAAGGTTTCTCTCCACTATGGATTAACTGATGAGCAGTTAGGCCAGACCGCACAGTAAAGGCTTTGCCACACACATTACATTTGTAAGGTTTCTCTCCACTGTGGATTAACTGATGAGTAGTTAGCCTGGAATGCAGAGCAAAGGCTTTGCCACACACATTACATTTGTAAGGTTTCTCTCCACTATGGATAAACTGATGAGTAGTTAGCCTGGAATGCAGAGCAAAGGCTTTGCCACACACATTACATTTGTAAGGTTTCACTCCACTATGAATTAACTGATGAGTAATTAGGCCAGACCGCACAGTAAAGGCTTTGCCACACACATTACATTTGTAAGGTTTCTCTCCACTATGGATTAACTGATGAGTAGTTAGACTGGAGTGAACAGTAAAGTTTTTGCCACACACATTACATTTGTAAGGTTTCTCTCCACTATGGATAACCTGATGTCTAATCAGGTGTGAACGCACACTAAAACCTTTGCCACATTCACTACATTTGTAAGGTTTCTCTCCACTATGGATAACCTGATGTCTAATCAGGCGTGAACGCACACTAAAACCTTTGCCACATTCACTACATTTGTAAGGTTTCTCTCCACCATGGATTGACTGATGAGTAGTTAGGCCGGACCGCACAGTAAAGGCTTTGCCACACACATTACATTTGTAAGGTTTCTCTCCACTATGGATCAACTGATGAGTAGTTAGGCCAGACCGCACAGTAAAGGCTTTGCCACACACATTACATTTGTAAGGTTTCTCTCCACTATGGATAACCTGATGTCTAATCAGGCATGAACGCACACTAAAACCTTTGCCACACACATTACATTTGTAAGGTTTCTCTCTACTATGGATTAACTGATGAGTAGTTAGGCCAGACTGCACAGTAAAGGCTTTGCCACACACATTACATTTGTAAGGTTTCTCTCTACTATGGATTAACTGATGAGTAGTTAGGCCAGACCGCACAGTAAAGGCTTTGCCACACACATTACATTTGTAAGGTTTCTCTCCACTATGGATAACCTGATGTCTAGTTAGAAGTACGCGTATATTATAGGCTTTATTACACTCACTGCATTTGTAAGGTTTGTCTTCACTATGCATTAGCCGATGGTAAGTTACTGTTGAACGGGCATTGAAGCTTCTGCCACACACATTGCATTTGTAAGGTTTCTCTCCAGTATGGACAAGCTGATGTCTAGTCAGGTATGAACGCACACTAAAGGCTTTGCCACATGCAGTACATTTGTAAGGTTTCTCTCCACTATGGATTAAATGATGAGCAGTTAGGCTATACTTCGCAGTGAAGTCTTTGTTACACACATTACATTTGTAAGGTTTCTCTCCACTATGGATAACCTGATGTCTGGTCAGGTGTGAATGCACATTAAAGCCTTTGCCACACTCAGCACATTTGTAAGGTCTGTCTCCTGCATGAATTCTCTGATGCCTTGTTAGCTGAAATTCCTGAGTAAAATCCTTACCACACTCATTACATTTGTAAGGTTTGTCTACACTATGCATCACCAGATGGTAAGTTAGGCTTGAACGTGCACAGAAGGCTTTGCCACACTCATTGCATTTGTAAAAATTTTTCCTGCATGTTTTCTGGTGTTTTGTCAGTATTGAAAAATGCCTAAAAGGGTTCTCATATACATTGGATAGGTGGGTTTCGACTCTTTCAACTTGAGAACCAGAGGAAGTATTGTTGATAGACTGCTCAGTCAGATTACATTCATAAATTCTCCCTTCAGTTGAAAATCTCTCCACATCAGCCAGATGTGACTGAAAGCTTGGTTCAAGTCTGTTTTCAGTAAATGTGTTAACTGTATGCTTTCTATCATGTTCATCTCTTCTATCAGGAAGATAGTCTTCATGAGTCATAGGCATTCCTTTATAGTTTCTATCACCATTTCCCCTCTGACATGCAAAGTCATGTATATTTTCCTGCATTTCCCTAAGGGAACAATCTTTCTTTATATGGCTTTCATGAATCCTAAGCATCACGGTCTGAGATACTCCTCCTGCATTACTGGTTTCTGTTGGTTTTAATTTCTTGATCACATATGGAGGACAGGTATCTACAAGATATAAAAAAAGTTATCATCTTAATTAATTTCCAAATATATATTTCAAGTTGAAAACTAGTATTACACACAAAGGAAAGTTATATTGAACATAGTTATGAAACTTCCAAAAAATGACCCTCAAACCTCTAACATAATAAAAAAAACAAGGTTCTTTACTACTAGAAGAGTGGTCACAGGCAATTCAAATTAATTTTAAGGTAGGCTAGTTTCAAACACCTATAACAAAAACACTCAAGTTGTTCAGATTTACCATGGCTTTCAAGAAAAGGGTATTTTCCCACCAAAACCATAAAACACATACCAATTGAAAGGAAGCATTCCGCTACCTAATAACTGAGTAAAAATAGCATTATATTATACATATTTGTTACATACATACTTGATACAAGTGAATGCAAAATAACAGACCATATATTGTAATCTTAATGATCTAAAACAAGATTCTCTAATGAATAATCTAAATAAAGATCAGTTTAAAATTGTTCAACATTGAGAAAATTAAAAAGTCAGAGTTCCCTGATGGTGTAGTGGCTTAAGGCTTTGGCGCTGGCGCTGTCAGCGCTGCGGCCTGGGTTCGATTCCCAGTCAGGGAGCTACCCACATACCAAAAAAAAATTAAATTAAATTAAATTAAATTAAATTAAAAAGTCAATAAAATCTTCTTTAAAAAGATACTTTCTAATTATCTGTTCTAAAACTACGTGTACCCACGAAGAACAGACATTTTGAAACATCAACAAGTGGATGTGTTGGTTATATTGCAGAATACATGTTTAAAGACCGCCATCTGTAAAAGTGACTAACATGGTCTAAGGAAACACTTACAAAACCAGCAGTAAATAACAAGTAACCATAATACAGAAAGTTACACTCTGTCAAACTCCTAAGATTCCCTCTTAAGAATGAAGAATGAACCTATATTCTAAAAAAAGCATATAATATGATAACTGGAAACTATGTGGGGATAACTGACTTCTGAAGTATCAGGTCAGCAAAATACAAAACATTGTAAAGAATACGAGAAAAAAAGCCAAAACTCACAGTATTTTATGATTGTAGTTATAAAACAGACAACCCACAGAGCAATTCCCTATGTACACAGGGCCATTTAATCATCCAGTAAATTGGCCCCACGTATACGAGGTTGGACAATTAATTTCATGAATTCATCCTAGAAAAAGTACTACATACCTCATTGTTGAATATCACTATGGTCACCTTCAAAGTATTCCCCCTTGAGAAGCTATGCACTTACGCCAGTGCCCAGTGCACCCTTGAAAGCAATTTTGGAACACTTTTGCTGGAAGGGCCATCAGAGCTGTCATCATATCCAAAATCTGACAATGAAGTTCATGAACTTGCCACTGTACACTTACACTGGCAGCACTGTACAAACAACTCAGTGTCATACTTTTGGCAAGGTAGAATGACAGCTCTGATGGCCATTCCAGAAAAAGTTCCAAAATTGCTCTGAAGGGTGGACTAGTCTCTGGCATTGGTGCCTAACTCTCCAAGGTGGGTACTTTGAAGGAGACTGTAGTAGTACTCAGCAATGAGGTAGGTGGTAATTTTTCTATAATGAGTTTGAGAAATGAGTATTTGACCTCATATGTAATACAGAGTCTGTGCCTTGAAAAGTGATTAAAGTGAGGGAACAAATCACAAAAGAAATCAACACGATAAGGTGCAGGTAAAGGGGTATTTAATAAACATTTTCAAACACTGGCAGGAGACTCACGGGGTTCATGTACATAACTCCCATTCACATAGAACATGATAGATAGGATTTGAATTTGGATCTACAGACACAGGAGACATGTTCTGATGCATGAATGTCCACCCAGGCAGTAGATTACAAAAGCTTACAATAAATACTAGCACTTAAGAACAAATATTTCTGGAAAGATCTGAGAGCTGAACTGTGTAACTATAATAGTGTTGCATGGCCATTCGTCCTCAACATGGTTCCTGAGTCATCACCCAAGCACATACTGATTTAGGTCGTGTCCTGACCAAGTTGTTCTGACAATGAATGGGAGGCATTTTTTATAGCATAAGGAGTGCAGGTGGGCAAAACACTGGTGAAAGTGTGCAGTGGAAATTAGACAGTTCAGGAGTACAGAGATAATATGCTAGGAAAAAAAAAAAACAGTGTATTTCTTCCAGATCAAAGTTCCATGTGAGGGAGTTCCCTGATGGTGTAGTAGCTTAAGGCTTCGGCACTGGCGCTGCTAGCATTGCGGCCTCGGTTCGTTTCCCAGCCAGGGACTACCCACATACCAAAAAAGCAAAAAAAATAAAAAAATAAAATAAAATGTGTTTAAAAAAAAAAAAAAGTTCCATGTGAGGAAAGGTTAGTGGTGGGGAAGGCAGGAGGAGGACAGGCAGTTAAGGGGAACGTGGGGACAGAATTTGTGCTTCCTTATCCGTGAGAATGTAACTGTAGGAGGGTAACTAATGTCCTGACATGGGAAGAAAGAACTGGGGCAGTAAGTAGAAGACTGTCTTTAACTCTGGAAATTATACTATGAGCATAATGCAAAAATGGAAGAGATTTAAAAATTGTAAGAGTGAAACAAAAGAGAAACAAACTCATAGATACAGAGAACATTTTGATGGTTGCTACAGGGGTAGGGATGGGGGAGCTGGGTGAAGGTGGGGAAGGAATTAAGAAATACAAATTGGTAGTTATAAAATAGTCATGGGAATGTGAAAGTACAGCATAAGAAATATAGTCAATAATATTTTATCAACTGTGTGTGGTGTCAGATGGGTACTAGATGTATCGAGAGATCACTTCATAAGGTTTATAAATGTCTAATCACTGTGTTGTACACCTGAAACTAATATAATATTGTATGTCAACTGTCATTGAAAAAGAAAACACAATTTTAAAAAAATAGAAAGGGTGTGATGTTGTAGGGTGGAAGCAGGTTTACATCTCATATTAATACCCGCTAAGCAATTTGTCAACTTGATTATCTCATGAGCTACAAATTCCAGGCATTTATTCAAGAGAAGCTGACAGAGGTATTCCAGGACACATGTACAAGAAATTTCTTAGCAGAACCCAGAAAAAAAACAAACAAACAAAGCAATAACCACTGGGAGAACATGGGGAGGGGGCAGTATAATCCTGCACACACACGCAGAAACAATAAAATCTTATCAACAGGACAGCAAAATGCAGAGACCATGGGTTCACAATGATGATCTCCTGGCTGGTGGGCAGTTTGTTTTGGGAACCAAAGCAAGCAAGAAGTTTTGCCAAAGTCTGAGCACTACCAGAATGTGACCACGAGTTAAAAAAGAAAAAAAAAAGGAATGTTACCAAAGAAATTATTCATAACATATGATGTGAAAATGAGAAATGTAATCATTTGGGTATAAACTTTTTACAGTGAGACTCCTTGTTTATATTAAAATTTATAGTGTTCCATTTGCTGGAATTTCTAATTACTTGAAATCTTATCACTGGGACTCTTAAGGCCAATTTCTGCAATTAAAAAAAAAAAGAAAAGAAAAGTGATGTCAGCAAAAGCCGACCAGTAAACTCTAGGCTCCAATGACCCCATGGAGACAGCCAATTCACAAAAATATACAAATAAAAAATTCTTTGAAAATTCTAAAAACCAGGTAAGAAGCTGTAGCGTTCAAACAAATGCCTAAACTCAAAACACTGAACCAAAAAGGAAAGGAAAGGTCAAGACAATTCAAGCGCCTTTGACTCCCTCCCTGCCCAGCACTTCACAGCGACGGAAAAGAACAGAATTTTCCATTCCCAGGTCCTCCTTTGGAGGGAAACTGCTAATCCAACCACAATGAGACATCACTTCACACCCTTTAGACTGACTGTCATAAAAAAAACTAGACATGACAAGTGTTGGTGAGGACATAGTGTATTCACTATTGGTGGGAAAGTAAACCAGTATACCCACTAGAAAAACAGTATGGAGGTTCCCCAAAATATTAAAAACAACATCATCCCCGCTCCATATAATCAACTCATTCACTTAAGGGAATATATATTTTTTCAATGAAATCACTATCTCAAAGTGATACATGCATGCCCATGCTCATTACAGTATTATTTACCAAAGTTTATAACAACTTAAGTGTCTAAGAGATGAATAAATAAAAGTGACATATGGAGAAACAGAGTATTTTTCATTCATAAAAGAAGGAAATCCTGCTTTTTGTACCCATATATATGAACCATGAGGACATTATGCTAAGTGAAATAATTCAAACTGAGAAAGGCAAGTAGTGTATAATCTCACTTATATAACTTATATCTTGAACCTAAAAAACAAAAAACCCAAACAGAAAAAGAGAAACAGTAGTTGCTGGGGCAATGTGAGCAGCAGAAATGGGATGATGTTAGTCTCAGAGTACAATCTCCCAGTCATAAGATAAATTATGTTAATTATTTAGCAACATATATGCATATCAAATCCCCATGATGTATACTTTAAAGTCACATCATGTTATATGTGAATCAAACTGTTATATGCCAATCAAAAGGTCCCTCTCCGAGATAGGCGTAACCCCTTACAACTAAAGAGAATGAAACTCATTAGTACGGGCCCTTGAGCCACTCTGGCTCAGGTCTGCTCCACCTCTTGGGGGTGTACTTTACCTTTTAATAAAGTATCTCTTTGTTTCACCTTACTTTCCCTTTAATAAACTGCCTCTTTGTTTTCACATCTGCACTTTGGTGTGCGTCTAGTTCGATTCTTTGCTTGAGATATCAAGAAACTGGACACTGTGCTGAGAAGGGCCTTGTTCTCTGGTAACAATACTTCCTAATTCATTTTAGAAGGCCAATATTACCCTGATTCCAAAACCTTGTAAGGATAACACACAAAAACTACAGACTGGTATCTCTAATGAATATGAATGCAAGAACCGTAAACACAATATTAGCAAATCAAATACAAGAATGTATTTTTTTTTCTTTTTTTTTTGCTTTTTGGTTTTTGGTATGTGGGTAGCTCCCTGACTGGGAATCAACCCAGGCCGCAGCGCTGACAGCGCCAGCGCCGAAGCCTTAAGCCACTACACTATCAGGGAACTCCAAGAATGTATTCAAAAGATTATACATCACAATCAAGGGGAGTTCATTACAAAGGCACAAGGATGGTTTGACATACACAAATCAATCAATGTCATATACTCATAAACTAAATAAAGGATAAAAATGATACCATTATATCAATTGATCCAGAAAAACATTTGATAAGATACAACATCCACCTATGATTAAAACACTCAATAAAATGGGTACAGAAGAAAAATAACTCAATATACTCAATAAAGGCCATATACGATAAATCTTCAGTTCATATTATACTGAATGCTGAAAAACTAAAATATTTTTCTTTAAAATCAGGATCTAGACAGGGATGTCCCTGTCACCACTGTTACTCAACATACTGGAAGTCCTAGCCAGAGCAATCAGGCAAGGGAAAGAAATCAAAGGCATCCAAATTGGGAATGAAGTTAAATTGCAACTTTTTCCAGATGACATGATTCACTCTGAGGACTCCACCAAAAAACTATTAGAAATAATAAATGAATACAGTAAAGTTGCAGGATAAAAAAATCAATGTACAAAACCCCATAGCATTCCTATGCACTAACAATAAAATATCAGAAAAAACAATTAACTTTTGTAATCATGACAAAAAGAATAAAATACCTAGGAATGAACCTAACAAAGGATGTGAAGAATTTATATACTGAAAACTGTAAGACACTATTAAAAGAAATTGAAGAAGATTCAAAGAAATAGGAAGATATTCCATGTTCATGAACTGGAGGAATTAACACAGTTAAAATAGTCATATTACCCAAAGCAATATAAAGAGTTAATGAAATCTCCATCAAAAATCCAAAGACAGTCTTTTCAGAAATAGACTTTAAACATCATCAAACCTGTATGGAATTATGAAAGACCCTGAATAGTCAAAGCTATTCTATGAAAAAAATAACAAGGCTGGAGGCATCACACTCCCTGACTTCAGTTTATATTACAAAGTGATAATAATCAAAACAGCATGGTAATGGCATAAAAAGACACACAGACCAACGGAATAGAACTGAAAACCCAGATATAAACATACATACATACATATACATACATATATATATATATGTATATGTATGTATGTATATGTGTGTGTGTGTATGTGTGTGTGTGTGTGTGTGTGTGTGTGTGTATATATATATATATATATGTATGTATATATGGAGAAAAAACATACAATGGAGAAAAGACAGCCTCTTCAATAAATGGTGCTGAAAAAAACTGGAAAGCCACATGCAAAAGAATGAATCTGCATTGTGATCTGTCACCACAGTCCAAAATTAACTCAAAATGGATCAAAGACCTAAACATAAAACTTGAAACAATAAAATGCATTGAAGAAAAACATCAGTAAGAAACTTACTTACCTTGGGTTCAGAAAGAATTTATGAATTTGACATTAAAAGCAAGGGAAGTAAAAGCAAAGATAAATCAATGAGATTAAATCAAACTAAAAAGCTTCTGCACAGCAAAAGAAACCATCAACAAAACAAAAAGTCAACCAAACAAATGGGAGAATATTTTTGCAAAGACCTCCTCCAATAAGGGGCTAATACCCAAAATATATAAAGAACTTGTATAACTCAACAACCAAAAACAAGACATCCAATTAAAAAATGGACAGAGGACCTAAGCAGCTACTTCCTCCGATAGTATACAAATGGCCAACAGGTATTTGAAAAAATGCTCAACTTCACCAACTATTAGGGAAATGCAAATCAAAACTACAATAAGATTATCACTTCTCACCTGTTAGAATAGCATTAGAGAGGCTGTGGAGAAATAGAAACCATCTGGTGAGAATATAGTTTAGTACAGTCACTATGCAAAACACTATGGAGGTTCCTCAAAAAATTAACAAGACCCAGCTATCCCTCTTCTGGGTATCTACCCCAAAAAACGTAAAAACATTTTTTTTCTGCAAAGATATGTGTATCCTGGTGTTCACTGCAGCATTATTCACAGTAGCCAAGACATGGAAAAATCCGAATTGCCTTTCAATAGACAGACAAGTGGATAAAGATGTGGTACATATACACAATGGAATACCACTTGGCAGTAAGAAAAGATGAAATACTGCCATTTGTGAAAACTTGGATACATCCTGAGATTATAATGCTGAGCAAAATAAGTCCGACAGAAAAAGTCAAGACGCATATGACTTCAGGGGGTTCCCCGGTGATGCAGTGGCTAGGCTGGGGCACTCTCAACACCACAGCCTAGGTTCAATTCCCCTCAATGCTGCAGCCTAGGTTCAATTCCCAGTCAGGGAACTACACAACAAAGAACCATATGACTTCACTCATATGTGGGATATAAAACTGAAAGCAACAAAGGCACAACACAAAGAACCAAAAACTCATAGACACAGACAACAATTTAATGCTTACCAGAGGATAAGGGGGAGTGGTAGGCAGAGGGAGCTGGTTAACAACAACAACAAAAAAGAAAATATAAAATACAATCATTGCTCAAAATAGCTAAATAAATAAATAAATAAACAAATAAACAAATAAGATTTCCTCAGGAAAAAAGAATATAATTCAAGCCACTGTGCAAATTTAAATTTTCTAGTTCCCACATTAAAAGAAATTACAAAGAAATATGTAAAATTAAGTTTACTAACATTTACCCCAATATTATCTAAAATATTAACATGTCAACATTGAATCAATATAAAATTAAAAATATATAATTTACCAAAAAAATAATAAAAATATGCTCCACATCCTGTATCACTAGGAAAATGCACATGAAAACAGCAATTGAGATTTAAACAAACAGCAAATTAAAACAACAGTATACATCAACTAGAAAGCCCGGAATCCTGGGCTCTGACATCAAGTGCTACTTAGAACATGGAACTGCAGGAACTCTCATTCACTGCTTGGTGGGAATGCAAAGTGGTGCAGCCTCTTGGGTAGAGTTTGGTGGTTCTTACAAAATGACACACATGATTCATATGATCCAGTAATGGTGCTCCTCAGTATTTACTCAAAGACTTGAAAATGATTATCCACAGAAAAGGCGGCACATGTATGTTTTTGTTTTGTTTTGTTTTTAAAGTGGTGAAACAAAAAGATAGTTTATTGGGGAAAAAGTACACTCCAAAGAGGTAGGAGCCGCCTCGAGCAAAGAGAGTGCCTCAGGAGCCCTGTTTATAGCAGCTTTATTCATAATGTCCAAAACTAGGAAGCAACCAACATGTCTGTCAAGAGGGGAATGGAGGAGTAAACTGAGGTGCATACAAGACAATGCTACATTATTCAGCACTATGAAGAAATAACCTACCAAGCCATGAAAAGATATGGAAGAAACCTAGATACATGAAGTGAATGAACCCAATCTGAAAAGACAACATAGTGTATGATTCCAGCTCTATGACATTCTAGAAAAGGCAAATGGGAGACAGTAAAAACATCACTGGTTTCTGGGGCTTTGGGAACGGAGGGATGACCAGGCAGCACACAGACAATAATCAAGGCTGTGACATTAGTCTGTATGATATTGTAACAGTAGACACATGTTATCATAAATGTGTTCACACCCAAAGAATGGCCTGACCACAGTGAACCCCAAATGAACTACAAAGTCTGGGTGACAATGATGTGCTAATGTAGCTTCATCTATGTAACAAATGTACCCCTTGGGGAGACAGCGAGAAGGGGGAGGGAATATGTGCAAGGACCATATGGAAGTTTTCTGTAACTTCTACTCCATTTTGTTGAGAACCTAAAACTGCTCTTAAAATAAAAGTCATCCTCAGACTTCTGCTTTTTCAAAATATCTGTTCTCGGGTCCACATGACTTTCCAATGGCTTTTTAGACTCCTAAGGCAACATAAATATTTGTACCTGTAATTAAAAAAAACACATTTACATATCACCTCACACCAATTAGGATTACAACTACCAAGAAAAACAAAAGTGTTGCCAAAAATGTGGACAAACTGGACTCTTATACAAGGTTGGATGTTTTTCATACTGTTTTCATTAATTGGTACAAATGTGAAAAACGACATGGAGGCCCCTCAAAAATACAAAAAGAGGATTATGCTATGATGCAGCCATCCCACTTCTGGGCACATTTCCAAGAGACTTCAAAGGAGGGTCTGCACAAGACTTTTGCACACCCAGTACATTGTAGCATTGTTCATTAAAGCCTGTAATAGGTGGAAGCAACCCAAATGGCCATGGATAGATGAACGGATGAAGAAAATGTAGCATACACCTACAATGGAATATTATTCAGTCTTAAATATAAACAGATCCTCTCATCTGATAAAATCGACACAAACCTTAAGAACATTTTTAAAGTACAGCACGAGTCACACATACACAGATGCTATGTGATTCCAGTTCTATAAATAACCTAATGCAGTCCATATCACAGAAAAAAAAAGGAAAGATAGTAGCCACGGTCTTGGGGCGAAGGGAAATGAGGAAGTGATTGTTTAATGGGTACTGAGTCAGTTTTTTGTTTGTTTTTTTTTAATGTGGGTAGTTCCCTGGCTGGGAATCGAACCCAGGCCACAGCACTGACAGCGCCGGAGCCTTAGCCACTACACCACCACCAGGGAACTCCTGGGTGCTGAGTCAGTTTTGACAGAGGAAACTCTCCAGAGATCAGGTGAACAATGATATGAATATAAGATTAGAAATTATAAAACAGAAAAAATGTGACATCTGTCTTCCATGCCCCTGGGATTTCTACACAAAATTCCAGGATCTCCACCACTTCCTTCACAAACTCCTTAGATGAGACAAGAATGGAACTAAAAAAATGGCTTCACAAAAATTCCTCAGGAGCATGCACAGATTTTTCCCTGGACCATGAGGCAATGGAAGAGTGGTGAGAACATGTCAGCACCATTGTCGAAAGTGGGGTGGGAGGGCACTGGCACTCACTGTGATGTGACAAACATCATTGAGCAGGACAGTCCCTAGAGGCTATAAGGAGCACAAGACGAGTTGGAAAGGACTCTCCCTCTGTGAAGCAACAATAACAAAAAAAAAAACAAACCCTTGGCTTCTCACATTCTTTCCAATGAAGCAGAGCTTCCCAAATCACATTTTAAGGTCTGACTTCCTCCCTTATCTGTGGCCCTCTCACCTGTGGCAGTTGCTTCCTTCATTCCCACCTACCTGGGTGGATGGGCATTGTCTTTCTTCTCTTAACATCCCAGGCCTCTTTCATTCTCTCCAAAAAGGTGACCAGGACTGGCTTAGAGACAGCAAGACCTGTTTATTAGGAAAAGGAATATAAGTTTTGATGAAGATTCTCCAATTTCTAATCCACTATGTGCTGGGCTGAGAAGAAAAGTCATTGCAGAGTATCAGAATCTTCTAGAAAATGATTCACCAAAACACTGTTTTCTTTTTTTTTTAAAGGACACTTGAGTCAACATATCGAAACTCTTTTTTTTTTTTTTTTTTTTTGCTTTTTGGTATGTGGGCAGCTCCCTGGCTGGGAATCGAACCCAGGCCGCAGCGCTGACAGCGCCAGCGCCGAAGCCTTAAGCCACTACACCATCAGGGAACTCCCAAAACACTGTTTTCTGACAGCACCTTCACTCTACTAGAAAATATGGAAAGTTTTCAGATCTGAGTTCTACTTCCAAGGACATCAGGAAGACTTCTTTTCTACACCAGCAAACCCCCAGTTTGAACCTCAGAGCAGGGACCCAAAACTCTACCACACAGAGCAGCAGCTCCCAGGAAGGGCTGTACTAATGAAGGAAACACAACTGTGCGGGTGGGGTAGGAATTCTGGAAGGATGTCATTCTCACCCAGGGAGTGCAGGTTCCTGTAAGTCTCCAACATCACGTCCACGTACAGTGTCCGCTGAGCTGGCTCCAGGCACTCCCATTCCTCCTGAGAGAAATCTATGGTCATGTCCCTGAATGTCAGCTGTCCCTGAAACAAAAGACACATTCACCATGCGGCCATCAAAAAGGTCATAACATCATCAAATGTGAAAACAGAATTAAGAAGAACCAGTTTTGACCTAGGAATATATATGGAATTAAAGCGTAAGATCACTCATAATAATATTCTCTAGAGTTACTTTCTAATTCTGAGAAAGGAGGATAACATATGATCCACAAACCACTGTCGAGACTTTCCATTTCTGGAAGATAAATCTGAAAAGTGAAGGCATCTATACATGCATATGGATTTTGAGTGTCACATTTGTATCATACAGGATACACTGAGTACAATTCTCAGCTGGAGATGTTATGGTGAGTTAAAAGTGCAAAGTACTTCTCAAATTTTAACACCGACAGAAAAGAAGTGGAGTGTTTTAAAAATGCAGATTTCGACTGGGGGGTGGTGGGGGAGAGGAGAGGGCTGAGTTTCCACATTTAACAAACTCACTTTTAACTAGTGATGCAAATGTCTCTGATCCATGTGTCACATTGTTTAATAGCAGAGAAAGAAAACAGGGAAAAATTCTACATGACTTAGAACTGACAGTTTTATGGAATTTATAGTTCTCATAGACTAGGAAGCATATAAATCACCATCCTTTATGAATATGTACTATATACTACAAAGCATTCTAACAGTTTTTATATATTAATTTATAATGCACATAAGTAATCTGAGAATTTTATTTTTCCTCTTTATGAGAATATTTTGTGAAACATCAGGTGGATGTTAAACCTTGGGTTTTACTCCAAAATGTCTCTACAATTTTTTAAAAAAGGACACAGACCAATATGCAGAGACAAGCCTAATGAAATTCATAGCAGTTTCTGTAACTGAGATGAGAAACACCTGAAGACAGCAAGAAGAAAATATAGCTCCAATAATGTTAACATTTTATGCACAGACAGATGTAGGTATGGGAACTATGGACACATTAATGTGACAGAAGAAAATTTTCGTATCACTGAAATCACAATCATTTTCTTTTTCTTTTTTTTTTTTTTCCACAATCATTTTCAACTGTGTAAACATCAAATGTCTTTGTGGATACTTTGTATTTTATAAACACACCAAGGAGATGAACACATGCATTTATATGAACTAAGTAATAGCTTCTGGGTTTTAATCCCTTATTTCTTTGCAAAAACCTTATCATTTGTGCTGAGTTTTATTTCATGAATTTAACACACCTGATCACACATTAATATTCTTATAAACTTTTTTGAAAGTACAAAGGAGTGATAAAGAAGTATGTCTGTGACATGACTGTGGAATATAATGAAAATTTACTGGAGTGAGCCGTAACTGATTGAAAACTCCATTTGTAAAAGCATATCTCCAAGAAACAAAAGTGAGAGTCTTCATTTTGGAAGGCAAACTACAAGCAAAATGAAAGAAATGAGACTTTCTAGATGTAATGTGATTTTTTTTTTGCATATCTCTCTATAAATCACTTCAATATCCTTATTCATGAGAAAGAAAAAGATGTTTAGAGTGAAGAGAGCACCTCAACCAAGTGAAAATCAGATGGAAGGAAAAAATGGATATCAGGTGACCCGGGCACACAGAAGGGCACATCATCACTGCTGTGATATTTCTGTCAAAAATAAGGAACTCTGGTCTGATTATTAAAAAAACATTAGTTTTATGCAAATTTCAATGCACATAGAGATCCCAAGCTCTGTCACTGTAATTATGCGTTTAAATAGTAAGTCTTTTTTTTACCAATCTAGTGAACAAGTGGCCGACAATTACTCTTCTTTTTAAGGACATTCTGGGCTATTCTGAGCACTGAGGCCTCCTGGGTACAAGTGCATGCTCTTACCCATTGTTCTACAGCCCTGAGGCTGAAGCCATAGGACAGCACAGCCCTTCTTCAAGACATCTGAACCCCACCCAATAGGAACCTTGGACATCAAAGCCTTCCCAAGGGGATCTGTCACAAAGGAGATGTTTGCAATAGCTGAGGGTCAGTAATTCACAGTGAGAATTCCTCATACCCTTAGGGAGCCTGGACAGACAGAATGCAGAAAAGAATCTGGAAGGAAAGAAAAAATTGACACAGCCGACCCTGACTCTCATGAAAAGAAAAGAAAAAGTAAGTAGCTGAAAACAACCTTGCTAGGCAGGTAGACCAGAAGATTGCAGGTTCTAAACCTACAAATTTTAGGAGAAAAAGAGGACACAGTCTCTGACCTGGGACTGAACGCTTACCTGAGCAGCAGCCATTTCATCCGCGTCCCCGTCCTGTTCTAGCTTGTTTTCTCAGGCGATGATCTGTGGAGGAAATCACATCTGTATCTTGAGAATGTGTCTTCAAGAGCATCAGCACAGCCCCCAGGTCTGCTTCCCCCATACTCATTGATAGAAGGATCTTGAAATGCCGAAAAGGCCACCCTGTCCTGTCTTCTGCCACAGTACAGACTCAGGAAAAATGAGCTCTTACCTAAAGATAAAACTGTGAGACTTTCCTTCCTTCCTTCCTTCTCACGCTCTCCCCTCCCACAGATGTCCACAAATTCTCAGAGCAATGAGACCGTGAGCTGCTCTCCTCCTCCCCAAACCACACAGAGCACCCCATTATCACCCCTGATCAAAGCCTGCTCTAAGCCTTCACCAATGTATCCAGGAAGCCCCATGCTAATCCCTGGCCTCACTTTAAAATCACCTGGAACACCTTACTAAAACAATGATGCTTCACACAAACCACTTGTCCAAGTCACAGCAGCAGGGCACAGGTGATGTCACTTACTGAAATGCCTCAGAAGATCTATGGGGAACCCTGATGAACTATTTAACTTCAATGAGCATGCAGGTCCCTGGGGGATGACAGCCCACTTTAAAGGGTCTGCAGAGGCCCAGGAAATATCTTTAAGTTTCCCTGCGGGTGATGACCTTGCTCCCTAAACCTCTTTGCAATAGCAATGGGCTACAGATCTCTGAGAGCACAAAAATGAGACCTCAGGGAGTGTAAGAGGTTGGGGCATGAATGTCTAGAAGGGCAGGCTCCCCAGGGTGGAACTGCTTCCTCTTTTCCAGAAAATCACAAAAAATTAGTTCCAAACTATAAAATGATGAACACAAATATTGTGCCTGAAAACTATGAAAAAAGGTTAGCTGTGGAAATACACTAATCATATTCTTTCACCACGAATAAATACATGGGCTCTGTAAGAACTGAGTTTCAGGTCCATCCGGTCCATCCTTCCACATTTTCAGAAAAAGAACTTGAAGAAAACTGCTACTTTGTATTTCCCAGCTTACTAATTTAATATATCGCATAAAGGGAAGACAAAAGCTGCTGAATATTAGATTAAGTCACAATACGAAGTTCTCACTGTAAGACCACAGACATCCTCCCAAGTGCACACTGAAGTAGAGTTCCTGCTTGGAACTCTACCGCTGGAGGAGAGAAGGGAAAGAAAGCAGCGAGAGAGCACTCCGGGCTTCACTCAGTCTGCAGGACAGAGGCAAGGAGGCCCACAGGCGGGGCATGAGATACTACAACTAGACCTCACTTTGGCCCCCAGGAGAGGCACACCAGTCTGACAGATGCAGTGGATAGACTTCATTCTGGTTCCAAGAGGAGGGGGAGCAACTGGGCAGTGAGGAGCTGCAGTGTGAATGAACACTCAGACCAAGAGCAAGGAGAGAGGGCTGTGCACCCGTATCTCAGCCCACAACCAGCATGGTCTGAAAGAGCAGCATATACGACAGCTGACCTCAAGGCTCAGGGCAGAATCCATGGGGTTAACCAAGAAGAGAAAGGTTTAATTACACCCAAACTACCAGTGTGACCTTGAAGCCCCAGGAAAAAAAATAAAGCCATGAACTCCCCTCCCCCACAGAATTCTGCCCGCCCAGTATCAGTTTTGAACACCAAAGAAACTACAGCAGTGCGGATCCAAAGAGGTTGTCAAAATGAGACACCAGATAAATAGAGCTCAAAATAAATCCAAACAACAGACAAAAAAAGTAAAAGAGATGGGGACAGATGACCCAACAGAAACAGAGCTCAAAGCAATGATTTTAAAAAATGCTTAGGGAACTAGGAAACTTCATGGTAACTTCAACAGAGAGATAGCAACCATAAAGGAAGACATACAAACCATTACAAAGGACCAGACAGAAACAATAATTTCATTACCTGAAATAAAAAATGGAATATAAGTCACCAAACTAGATGAAGTAGAAGCGCAAAACAGTGCTTTGCAAGAAAAGACAGCAGAACACACCCTACCAGAACAACAAATAGAAAAAAGAATCCAAATAAATGAAAATGGTTTGAGATTCCTCTGTGACAATATTAAGCATAAAAACATTTGCAGGGAGTTCCCTGATGGTGTAGTGGCTTAAGGCTTCAGCGCTGGCGCTGTCAGTGCTGCGGCCTGGGTTCGATTCCCAATCAGGGAACTACCCACATACCAAAAAGCAAAAAAAAAAAAAATAAATAAATAAAGCTCACAGTATTAAAAAAAAAAAAAAAAAAAAACATTTGCATCATAGGCCTACCAGAATCTGCTGAGAAAAAGCAAGGGATCAAGAACTTATTTGAAGAAATAATGACTGAAAATTTTCCTAATCTGGTGAAGGAAAGAGACATACAAGCCCAGGAAGCACCGAGAATCCCAAACAAGACGATCCCAAACAGAAAAAAACTGAAGCACATCATAATTAAAATGGCACAAGTTAAAGAAAAAGAGAAAATTCTAAAAACAGCAAGAGAAATGCAAGTAGTAACTTATAAGGGGACACCCATTTGACTCTACAATTTCTCATCAGAAACTTTATAGCCCAGAAGGGATTGGCAGAAAATACTCAACATGATGCAAACCAAGGATTTATAAAGAATAATGTATCCAGCAAGGCTAGCATTCAAAATTGAAGGACAGATAAAGAGGTTCATAAATAAGAAAAAGCTAAAGTTCATCACCACTAAACCAGTACTACAGGGAATGTGAGAGGGACTTCTTTCAGATAAGAGGAGGGATGGGAGAATAGGTAAAATAAGGGAAAGGGATGGAGAAGTTTTTTTTACTTTTTTTTTTTTTTTGCTTTTTGGTATGTGGGTAGCTCCCCTGACTGGGAATCGAACCCAGGCTGCAGCGCTGACAGCGCCAACGCCGAAGCCTTAAGCCACTACACCACCAGGGAACTCCCAGTTTTTTTTACTTTTACAAGGCAATAATCAAGGAGATACAGAGTATAATATGGGAATATAATCAATAAGGTTGCAGTAAATTTGTGCGGTGTTAGGTGGGTACTAGATTTGTTGGGGGGAATGGGAGGAGAGCTAAAGGGGTGGGAGAAAAACAGGGAAGAAATCAAGAAGTACAAATTCATAGCCACAGAATAGTCATACCGATAGAAAATGCAGCATAGGGCATATAGTCAACAACATTGCAATAGCTATTATGTATGGTGTTAGAGGGGAACCAGATGTATCAGAATTCTGAGGATTTAGTATGTTATATAAATGACTCGTCACTGTACTATACACCTGAAACCATTATAATATTTTATGTAAAATGTAATTTAAAAAAAGAACAACACACCCAACACTTTTAATGTTCCTTGAAAAAGCATCATGTGCTGACAGACTCAGTCATTTCTTGTCCCAGGTCAAGTGCCTCATGCCATCCCAGGAAATGAGAAGGCACAAATGACTCAATGACACAGGTCTCTCTCTAGGGCTGCATGAGGGTTGCACATGGAAGCCATGGGGTGATGCAAACACTTATAAAATGCACAGACCTTAGAAATGGGATTTTCATAGTTCTCATTCTCATCTGTGGGCCTGAAAATGCAGTATATGTTTAATAGATTATAAAGACACAAGTCACTATATCACGACTTGATCACACACATCCCACCAGCTCACCACTTATCCAGGGGAGGGCTCCCATTCTTCCTCTGCTACTATGAACGCCTGTCTATGGATCTGTGTCCCTCTGGTCAGATTCTCTCCACGGCTGTCCTCTCCTGTCCCACTCTTTCTTCCCTGATTTCTCCCCTTCTCTCTAATCCCTTCCCTGCCTCTGTTCCGGGAAAATCTTGAAACTATTTCATCCTCAGTTACTCTTTCTAAATTACTCCTCATCTCCACATATTTCTGCCTCTTTCTCCCCATCCCTGTGGCCCTTCCGCTTCCCTCCTGACATTGCCTTTCCTGTTACAACCCTGTGCTGACTCACTGGCTCCCCCAGCTTAGCTCAGTGCTGCTTCTCCCTCTGCTATCACCCCACTTTCTGTTCCTGCACTCGGCTCCCCCAAATCTTTTCCTAACCCGTCTCCATCTTAAGTGTCTTGTCCTTAATTTCCTCCACTTCTGCTAACCAGGGGCCCCTCTCCCTTTTTTCTCCCCTTCATCTCTGTGGAGCTACTCCCTTCCCTCCATTTCTCCATTTTCTTTCTTGTCCGGCTACCTCCCTGAGATACACCATCAGTCTTATAGTGGCTTTACAAGTCCCTCCCACAACCTCTGTTTTGCCCTATGCGGCGCTGCTCTTTTCATCCTCTCACCTGTCTATTCCACTCTTATTCTGTCTCTTTCTGGTGACTGCTTCACCTCCTCCTGCTGCTGCTTTCACGGCCCGCCATTCGCAGTCACCGCTTCCACAAAGCCGCTCCGCATTGTTTCCTCCTAAATCCCACTTCAGTGACCTCACTGAGAAGTGTTCTCTTTCTGAGATTCGAAATTCTTATTAAAATTGGGGTGAGGAAGTTCACCTGGGGGAGGTGGGTTTGCAGAAACCCACCTCAGGAAGGAAGCTGGGGTTTAGGCCCTAGAGTGTAGGGGCTTAGGAGCGAGGCTGGGGGAGGGGCGCCAATGGTTGGAATCCATCTCCTGTGTTGTCCTCCTGCGACTCCACACCGCGCGGGCGGGACGGCTGCCGGGTGAAAAGTTTTAAGCAGGAAATAAAGAGACAGGAAGGGTCTAATGGCCCGAAGGCGGAGAGACCACAAGCTGACCGGCCTCAGAGTTTACCCGGAGCCACGCGGACCCTCCACCCGCAGCCTTGCGGTCCGGGATCAGGAAGTCTCCCCTGGAAGCAGGACTCACCGCTGTAGGAGGCTCTGGTGCGGGGACTTCAGCGTCCGCAGTGACCCCCAAGCTTCACATGTGTAGAACCGTGCACTGAGGCGCTCAGGTTTAAAAAGAAAAATCGAAAATCACGGTGCCCAATCAAGACCTCCTCTTGGCGTTACCCGCTTCCGCGTCTGCAAGAAACTCCGCCTGGAACGCTGCTTGAAAAACTGGGTCGCTGGCGGGACGGGCGTCTTGCGTTGCGGCAGCGGGGTGGGCCTTGACGTGAATAGTGTCGATGACTGGGCGGGACCGTGTGGATGAGGGGCGGGGCCCAGGGGAAGTTGGCAGGCGAGGGTCGTGGCTCCCATCTGCCTCCTTCTCATTGGTTATAGACTATAGTTGTTCCTGACCTTTGTATTTCAAATAAGAACTTCCCTACACACAGCATGTTTTAAAGATTTCTCTTGCTTAAACTGATATTTGGTAATATTTGACTCTTGGTTAAATATATTGGCCCAATTCTTTATCTTTTAAGATTTCCCCTGATAAGAATTTCTGATAATTAATGACTTATCCTGCCTAAAGACACTCCAAGTTCATTATATTTGTAAAGTTTTTCTCTAATATGTATAACTGTGATATTTTGTTATGGATATAGAATGGATCAAAACTTTCCCATTTTATTGGAAATGTTGGATTTGATACTACCAAGGATTCTTTTGAGTTGTGAAAGCTAAGGAACCATTTTGATAGCTTTGTTTAAAACTTAATTAGACTTATGCTTCCTCAGTTTTAATCTCCATGGCTTCCCTAATGTAATTAAAAATTTAATCCAGTCCTTTCATCAAATATGTCCATACATTTGTTTCTTAAAAATGTTTTTAATAAAACACAATGTTTGGGACAGATTTGGTGATCTTTCTAAGTAGATCATGTCTATTATACAGTATTATGGATATTATATGGTATTATAGCCATGTTGGTGTGAAAGAGATTTCAATGTGGACTCCTATGTTCACACGCAAATCAGTATGTAGCTGGTAGAACACTTTATCAAACTTAGAATAGTTGGGAAAGACACAATAATATGTGAAAGTCAAGAATTCATTTTATTTATGGGGAGTTTCATTGCTTGTAAAATTTACAAGGGAGTGAAATAAACTTGTTTACAAGAAAAAGAATTTCCTCAATGAAAAATTTTGACATATTTTTCTGATATATTCTTATTAAAGCATTCAAGCTCCTCCTTAAAAACACTAACTTATAAACTCTTAGGAAAATATATAATTAAATGAAATCCTAAAAATTTAAAGATATTACCAAAGAAAAAACCATGATATTTTAAGAATTTAAATATAGTACCAAAGGAAAAACAAAAACAAAAAATTAGGGAAAGAAAAAGCACCCAAACTAAAAGTGTATTCAAATAGAGTAGTTATATTAAGATTGAAATAGATTAGAGAACATATGCTATGGATAGCGATAATGAAATCAGTTTCATAACCATGAAGGAATAAACTAATCACAAAAACATGACAATGTTCGATTCCCAGTCAGGGAGCTACCCACATACCAAAAAGCAAAAAAAACAAAAACAAAAAAAAACAAAAAAAAACATGCCAATCATGAAGTATGGAATAGCAACAGAACTTCCAAACCCCTGAAAAAACTGTCAGGGATATAATGAGAAAAAACACCATCCACACTTATGTTCACAGATTCCCATACCCTTCTCAGTAGCAGATACAACAATTAGGGAAAAAAAATGAGTACCTAGAAGATTCTAACAATGAAATGGTTAATCAATGAAATCAACCTAATTGGCATTTATGGAACTATGAGATAATACATAAAACATATGTTGGTCTCTGCACCCAGTTCCTGGTACAGTGCTCCTAACATCCTTGTAATTTCCTCAGTGATAAGAGCATTAGGAGCTCTTTTGTCCCATTAAGGTGACTCCAGGTGGGGACTGGTCACTACAAGACCATGTCATAATTAGAAGCTTGGGATTTTCAGCCCCAACCCCATACTCCAGAGAGGAGTAGGGGCTGAAAATGGAGTGACTTACTGATTGTGCCTACATGAAAAAACCTTCATAAAATCCCAAAAGTAGGGGTTTCAGAGACTTCCAGGTGGGTGAGCATATCCATACCAGGTGAGTGATACACTGCAGTTTCATGGGGACAGCAACTCCTGGCCCTATGTATCTCTTCATCTGACTGTCTATCTGTATTATCACATCCTTTAATAAACTGGAGATCTGTGAGCCAATCTAGCACACTAATTGAACCCAAGGAAGGTGTTGTTGAAATCTCCAATCTGTATCCAGTTGATCAAAAACACAGGTAACAACCTGGAGTTCCCACTGGCATCTGTGTGTGGGAGGCAGGAGGGGCAGCATGTGGAACTGAGCCCTTAACCTTTGGGGTCTGAAGCTCTCTTGGAGCCAATAGTTTCTGTATTACATTAAAATGTAGCACACCCAGCTGGTGTCCCAGAGAATTGCGTGGTGTGGAAAAAACCTCCACACATTTGGTGATCACCAGTGTCAAAAGTTAAGTGTTCTGGGTGAATGTGGTAGTCGTAAAAATAAAGGAGACACAGAAAAACAAAAACAAAAACAAAACAGGGTTCCCTGGTGGTGCAGTGGCTAGGCTTCAGCTCAATGACACAGCCTGCGTTTGATTCCCAGCCAGAGAACTACACACAGTAGGGAAATACTGAATTTTTCTGATACAGAAGGAAAACCGAGGTATCTTTTTCATAAGAACACTCCACTGACCAAGAGAATTACACACAATCTTTAAAAGTGTACATAGTATTGTACCAAGACAAATCATTCTCCAGTCCATCTAACAAGTCTTGATAAATTTTAAAGCAATTAATCATACAAAATATGTCCATTACCACCCTGGAATTAAGATAAAAATCAGTAACAGAAAAATCTCTGGGAAATCCTCAAATATTTGGAAAATAATACCATATTTATAAGTAGCTCTGGGACAAAGAAGAAATTAGAATACAAATTACAATGTAATATGAATTAATTAAAATGAAAACAGAACATAATATTTATGATTTGCCACTAAAGCAAAAATTAAAAATAGCACCCTTTAACAAGTGATAGCAATTTAACCAAACCTCTATAAGCTAAGGTTCTTTTATTTATTTATTTTTGTTTGCTTTGGTTTTCTGTACATCATTGCGAACTTGGTGCCTGAAAAGTGACATACCGTGTTTTGTTGTGTGTAGTGCACACCTACGTTTTTGGCCCAAACTTTCTTTTTTTTTTTTGCTTTTTGGTATGTGGGTAGCTCCCTGGCTGGGAATCGAACCCAGGCCGCAGCACTGACAGAGCCAGCGCCGAAACCTTAAGCCATTACACCATCAGGGAACTCCCATGGCCCAAAATTTCATGGAAAAGGTTTTTCGTTTTAATTTTTCAATTCAAATATTGATTTGTTTATATTTATATTATACTTATTTTTTTATTATAAAAATATTTTAGCATTTTTATACATATCATGGTATAAGAAATTTTATATAACACATAATTACAAAACTGATACAAGGTACAGGAAATTTTGTGTATAAAATTTTTTCATATATATAAAAAAATAATTGGTTTGGTTCCCAGCCAGGGAACCACCCAAAAAAGAAAAAAATGAAAAAGAAGTTACCATATTCCAAGGTATTATTTTGTATATGAATATCATTATTAATTTCTAGACATGATTTTAACTCATAAGCATAGGTAATATAATTAAAAACATTTACATAGATACAGAATTAGCATGGCCCATATATAATGCACATCCTTATCTTTTGCTCACAAATTTTGGCAAAATGTGTGTATTATACACGGCAAATTACAATTAGTTGAAAACAGTTCATCTGGTCTTGAGGCTGCCTTAGGTGAAGGCAGCATGTGAACACTCCACATGTCCTCAAGGTTTCTAGTATAGGAACAGTAATCAAGGCCGTGTGGTATTGGAGTGACACACACATTAATCAATGGCACGGAATAGAAAAATCAGACGTAGCCCAAGATCACTACCTCCAAATGAGTTCTGACTAAGGCACAAAGGCAGCTCAATGAAGGAAAAATTTTCACAAACTTCTGCTGAACCAATGAAATATCCATAGTAGAAAACACTAAAAGAATCCCCATGTGGGAGTTCCCTGGTGGTGTAGTGGCTTAAGGCTTAGGTGCTGGTGCTGTCAACGCTGCCACCTGGGTTCGATTCCCAGCCAGGGAGCTACCCACATACAAAAAGAAAAAAAAAAAAAGAATTCCAGAACCCTGATAATAAAAAGAAAATTAGAAAATGGACAAAACCATGAAGAGATATTTCACTAAAGCACATATACAGAGATAAAATAGGGAAACAAAAATATTTTCAACATTGCTACTCAATTAGAGTCAGACCTCAGCACTGTTTGCTTCTTCAGTGTGAACTGAATGAACCCTTGCTGCCTTCAGGGGTCTTGGAAAAGGAAGTCTCTACCAGACACTCCAAACTTCCCTCTGGTGATGTACATGAGCAATTTCTAAGTGTTGGTGGGAACTGGCAATGGGAACAAAATTCTTCACAAATGTTTTTGGCTTATAAAGCATACACTGTCATTGTGACTAGTTATATTAATAATGGCAGTCCTATGAAAAGAATTACAAACACATCACAGAGACTGTCCCCTCCCCACACTGGCACACCACAATGAGCCTGCAGTCTAGGCAGCAGGAAGGAATCCAGGAGACTTTCCAATTTCAGTCAGAGAGTCAGAGTCTGTAAGGGAAAGAGGCAAATGCAAGACAGGTAATGTAAGTGATCATAGTATAAAAAGGGGTTCCTGTGGGACAGAAACTAGTCTAGTGGCAAAGACACGGGGTATGACAAGTGGACTGAGTGTGTGGAGATAAACTAATGGTCCTAAACACCACCCTAATCCGAGTGCAGCTAGTACACTGTAGCATAATCCTCAGATAGTTGGTTCATAGTTTACCTCTGTAGCATTTAATCTCATATTAAATTGACCTATGGTTTTAACTCTGATTTGCCTGACATCAAAGAAACTGACAGACACAATACCTTCAGGGTAAGAACTGCTAATAAACTTCCATGCATATAATTTTTAAAAATGAAATTAATATATTGGTTCAATTATATAGAGAAATTATGTATCAGTGAAAATAGATAGAATATATCTTTTCTTTAATGCTACACGTATGATATTGTTGAATGGATTCAGTAGTTGGCCAGACAGGAAACATTGCTGGTCTGTTGATTATGGTGAGAATAATTTCCCTCTTGAATTTCAAGAAGCTTTTCAGGAGGAAATACTGTCATCAACGTGGGTTTCATACTCAGGCAGGGAGCGGTGGGGCAGGTACTTCAGCAGTTTACACGTTTCAAATATATTATGTAATAGCTGTCCTTTTTTGATTAAAAATATTTCTTTTGGAAAAGGTGTACATAGAAATGTTTGAAAACTAGATTGTGTGGAGTTCCCTGGTGGTGTAGTGGCTAAAGCTTTGGTGCTGTCAACACTGCGGCCTGGGTTCGATTCCTAACCAGGGAATTTACCCACATAAAAAATAAAAAACAAACAATAAAACCTAGATTGTGGATGTTATATCACATCTTTGTAAATATACCACAAATCATTGAATTATATATTTGAAATCAAACAATTTAATGGTATGTAAATTATATCTCAACAAACTTACTTTTTAAATTTAATTTCACTCCCAGCATCACTACAAATCTGCAACATCAAATTCATGTGCAGGGAGGGGGTGGGAGAGGAGGGGGGGAAGCTAAATATAAGGTGATGGAAAGAGAAGTCACATTAGGTGGTGAACTTATTATACATCAAGTTGACAATGCACTGTAGAATTATATGCCTGAAACCTATGTAATCCTTGCTAACAGATGTCACCCCAATAAGTCTAACAATAAAAATGAATTTAAAAAAAAAAAATTCATGTGCATATACTGTAGCCTTTTAGATCAATGTTACGTGTCTTTTGACTCTATTTCAATACCTATTACATCATTTCTAAAAGTTTTTAGTAGCTCTCCCATGACAAATAACTTTATGATCTATAATCAGTAATAATTTAGTCTCTACCCTAAGATGTTTTACTCTCACACGTATATTGCTTCTAGACCTCAGCTAGACACAATATCATCCATTTCAGTAGTTGGTGTCACTTCACAGTTGCTCCTGGCTTCTGTAGTCATCGTAATAGTAAATCATTCTTGCCTCAATCAATCCAACCACATCATCGAGAATCTTTCCTGTAGGATTATGCAGTAATCAATGTATCTCTGTCTTATTTAAATATTCTTTCATCACTAATGTTTGCCTATGAAATAAAAGTATACACATAATATAAAGTAACCATAACCCCAATTATATATGAAGATGAACCATTTTAAAATGACAAGAGATAACACTAAAGTAAGTGCAGATACCAAATAGTTGAAAGATATTTAGAAATAATTCATCTTAGGGTAGTGCCCTGGTTAAGAGATGTGTCTTTGCAGCCAGACAACATGGATTCAGGTCCTGATTCAGCCACTTGCAGGGATGTGATCAAGTGTTTAAACGTTTGTCCCAAATTTCTTTATCTGTGAAATGAAAATATCATCAAGTACTTATTTCAGAGACTTAAAGATGCAAACATTTATTACACATAAAGTATTGATTGATAAGTGATTCTTACTTAAAGTGTGATATAAAAATAATATACATTAAAATTAAGATCACAGCTCTTGAGCCACTCTCCTTGCTTGAGCCCTCTCCTACCTCTTTGGAGTGTACTGTCTCTTCAATAAACTATCTCTTGTTTCACCTCTAAAAAAAGAAAAAAAAAATAAGATCATTTAATAAAGGAACTTATATTTATTATTTTGGGATGAAAACAAACTATAGGTGGAGGACATGGGGTATCACTTGTCACAGCAACAGTAACTGGATTTTCACTTTCTCTTTCAGGTCCTCTGGCTCTGAATATAAATAGGTCACTGGAAATGGCGGAATGTCCCCCAGGCATTTGGCAGAGGCATTGTCTTCTTGGCACAAATGACAGCTGGAATCCTGGGGACTATATCTTCTTCAACATATTTTCATTTACTTCACTACCTGCTTTCTAGCTTTCACTTACACACTTGATTTCCAAGCGCCCTACCATCCATAACCATCTTCCACATGAAGAGACCAGTTCCCCACCTCGTTCATTCTAGTTCTTTCATTGAACTGAAGACCTAAAGGAACTCTTTCTTCACATTTACAGAGGACTGACTTTGTCCCTGCTATCAGCTTACTTGTATTTTCATGCCATAAGTCTCAACACACTCATTGACTTATGTACCCCTTGGCGTTAAACATGGGAAAATGTCTATGAAACATATAATCTGGATTACAATGTGTGAAAGGAAAAAATGCTGAGAGTTCCCTGGTGGTGGAGTGGCTAAGGCTTCGGGGCTCTCAACGCTGAGGCCTGGGTTCGATTCCCAACCAGGGAACTACCAAAAAAAAAAAAGTGCTAAGTTAAATTATATTAAAGAAAAAATATATTACAGTTTAAAAGTGAACCATGTAACATATTGCTTTATACCCTAATTTGAAATTGACATTTTAATATATTTTGGAAATTTGCTCTTCTAGTAAAATTGTTTACTAATATTTCTTACCTAATAAACATTTCCAAGTATTAATTTTCTCTCAACTAGTGAAAAATATCTTAGGCAATGTATATAAAAAGTAATTTACAAGCATTTTCAACAACCATGTCCTACACTGAAACCCATGTGTGCAGTAGGAAAAGGAATGCAATAAAGTAATACCATGAAGAAAACAGGGTCTTTTCCAACCAAGAAAGCAGAACTTTCAAGTGTAAATATCCAGTCCCTTATTCAAGTGTTTGATTCTCTTTCTCAATGTTTAACTACTGATAACTTTTAAGCCTAACAACAATTATTCCCTTTTCTGCCCATCTGGACAAGCTGGTAATACAGAGCGAGTGCACCCTTCTTTGATAACAGCTGGAAGTTCAAACCATCAATGAACATCCACACCCAAAGCTTATCTTTGTAAGCACCCAAACACATCAAATCAATCACTATTTCTCATTCTCTCAAGCCACATTTTTCACCATCTGGAACTCCACCCTGCTCTCCCTACAAAGCTTCCTCACATTAACCAGTAATCTCTTAACACTTTTGTGCGTGGTGTCATCAATCCCAATATGCAAACAAAACCTTGTGTGGGGTCCCATCATGTTCCACTAAATAACCACAAGTGCAAATTAAGAACAGAAAGTTTGGGGAGTGAATATATAAAACTTCTAGTTTTTCAAACAAAAAAATGTTTCTGTTGTTTATTTGTCACCTATAGTATTTCACTTTGTGCAAGTGCAAAGAAAAATTTATTTTTATTATTATTTTTGAAATGTTCTTTGATTTCCTACTTTTTCCATGCTTACTATATTTCTATTTTCACTTCATATAACTGTAGGAATATGCCACAGGTTGCATTTGGGTACAAATAAGGACATAAATATAATCTTATGGTGTATATTCCTGAACGGTGAGCAGGTTTTAGAGATCACAATCTAAATTTGCACTGCTGTGGTATTTTCATTATAGCCTCATTAATGTCATATGGCAGAGTATGGAGAGAATAACTCAAGTGTAAATTATAAGTACATGACCCCTAAATTGTATGTTCCTTTGTCCCAACATGGAAAGAAATTGTTACCAATTACTTCAACCTTGAGAGCCGAATGGTGCACTGCTTGTTTGTTAAGAAGTACCCTATGGAGGTGAGATAAAACAGAGGTTCATACAAGGAACATGATTATCTCAATGTTTTGAAAAAAATAACGTCATTCATTAAAACCTGTGTGCTAAGACAGATTCCCAATAAACCTGGGAAAAGGTAATACCAGCACTTCAAAGTGACTCATACATACACATACACATATTATTCATCTTTGACTCCCTCCCTCTCCAGCACTTCACAGTGAGATAGAACAGTAGAGAGCTTCCCAATCCAGGGTCCTTTTTTGGGAGGAAATGCTAATTCAACTATAATGAGACATCACCTCCCACACTTTAGAATGACTGTCATCAAGAAAACCAGAGATGACAAGTCTTGATGAGGTTCCCTTCGAGAAAAAGGAACCTTAGTGCATTGTTGGTGGGAAAGTAAATAGGTACACCTGGTATAGAAAACAGTATGGAGGTTCCCCAATACATTAAAAAACAAACAACATATGATCAATCCATTTCATTTTTGGTAACATATAAAAAAATAAGATAAAATAAGATATAAATCACTATCTTGAAGAGATACCTGCATGCCCATGATCACTGTAGTATTATTAACCAAAGTCCATACATGGAAATGACTTAAGTGTCATGAGATGAATAAACAAACAAAATGTGACACAGAGGGAAAATGATGGAGTTTTCAGCAATTAATAAAAAAGGAAATGGTGGAGTTCCCTGATGGTGTAGTGGCTTAAGGTTTCGGCGCTGGCACTGTCAGTGCTGCGGCCTGGGTTCGATTCCCAGTCAGGGAGCTACCCACATACCAAAAAGCAAAAAAAAAAAAAAAAAAAAAGGAAATGGTACTTTTTGTACCCATATATATGAGGACATTATACTAAGTGAAATAATTCAAACCAAGAAAGACAAATAGTGTATAATCTCACTTATATAACTTATATGTAGAATCTAAAAACACAACCTCAGATATAAAAAGAGAAACAATGGTTGACAGGGGGAGTGGCACAAAGGGTAGATGTTATTCAAAGAGTACAATAATTCTATAATAAAATAAATAAATTATGATCACATTGTTAATTAAATTATTGTGGTATTTATTTATTTATTTATTATTTATTTATTTATTTTGGGTAGTTCCCTGACTGGGAATTGAACCCAGGCTGTGGCATTGAGGGTGCTGAAGGCTAGCCACTATATCACTAGGGAACCACTTTTGTGGTAATTATTTAGCAACATATATGTATATAAAACATTTATGATGCACACTTGAAAGTTATACCGGAGTTCTCTGGTGGTGTAGTGGCTAAGGCTTCGGCACTGTCAATGCTGCAGCCTGGTTTCGATTCCCAGTCAGGGAACTACCCACATAAATTAAAAAAAAAAAAAAAGTTACACCACAGTATATGTTAATCAAATCTTAATACAACTGGGAACAGAAGAAACCACAAAATCGTGTTCAGAGATCCTCGGTTATTATTGCATAAGAGAACATTTCCAAATGAAGAAAAGACAAAGGATCTCAAAAAAGCAGCAGAAAGTGAAGGCTAGCAGAAAATGAAAAGAGTAAGATTAGAGATAGGCAATATACCGCATAAAAATTGAGAGAAAATACAAAACTAAGAGTTGGTTCTTTGAAAAGTTTAACAAAGTTGATAAACCTTCCTAGATTAAGAAATAAAGAAAGAAGACTCAAATGACTACAATCAGAAATGACAAAGGGGACATCACAACTGCTTATAACTCATTCTACAGAAAACAAAAGCATTATGAGACAGTACTATGAGGAATTCTATGAGTAAACAGTGGACAACCTAGAAGAAATGAATAAATTTGCAGAGAAACACAACGTTGCATGACTGAATCATGAACCAATAAAAAAGAGACCTGTAACTTGCAAGGGGATTGAATAACTAACCAAAAACCATTCAACAAAGGAAGGGTAGATAACTTCAGGCAGAATTCTGCCCAATATTTAAAAGAAATTAACATGAATCTTCCTTAAACACTTCCCCAAAAATTGAAGAAGAATGAATACTTCAAAATGCATCCTAGCAGGTCAAAAGAATTACCCCAAAACCAAAGTGACACAAAGACAATACAGAAACACCACAGACAACTATTAGTGAATACTGATAAGAAAAAAAAATCACCAAAACAACAGCAATCCAAATTAACTAACACATTAAAAGGATCACATACTATGACTAAATGGAAATATATCCTTGGAATGCAAGGATGGTTCAACATTTAAAAATCAATCAATGCAACATTGCACAGTAAAAGAATAAATGAAAAACATTATCATCTCAATTGATGCAGAAAAGCATTTAATGTAAGTTAGTCTTTTGTGATAAACACTCAATGAACTGGGAATAAATATCAACACTCTGAACACAAAATAGGACATACAGAAAAACATAGCTGACATCATGCTCAAAGGTAAAAGACTGAAAGCTTTTCCTCTAAGATCAGGGACAAGACTGGCATACCTCCTCCCACTATTTCCATAAAAAATAGTACTTCAGGAGTTCCCTGGTGGTGTCATGGCTAAGGCTTCGGCGCTGTCAATGCTATGGCCTGGGTTCGTTTCCCAGCCAGGGAACTACCCACATAACAAACAAACAAACAAAAAACAAAAAACAAAAACAAAAATAGTACTTCAAGTCCTAGCCAGGACACATATGCAAGAAAAAGGAAAAAGAGACAACCAAAAACAAAGAAAGAAACCAACATTTTCTCTGTTTATAGCTGACATGATCTAACATGTAAAAAATGTAAGAACTACCCCTGTCACCACTGCTATTAAATATAGTTTTGTAAGTTCTAGCCACAGCAATCAGCCAAAGAAAAGAATAAAAGGTATCCAAATTGGAAAAGCAGAGATCAAATTGTCACTATCTGTAGATCACGTGATTTTTTAATATAGAAAATTCCAAAGACTCCACCAAGAAACTATTAGAAACAATAAACAAATACAATAAAGTGGCAGGATACAAAATCAATGTACAAAAATCAACAGCATTCCTATACACCAACAATGAATCTTCAGAAAAAGAAATGAGAGAATCAATTCCTTTTGCTATCACAACAAAAAGAATGAAATACTTGGGAATTAACTTAACAAAGAAGGTGAGGGACTTATACACAGAAAACTATAAGACACTTTTGAAAGACATCCAAGAGGACACAAAGAAATGGAAAGATATTCCGTGTTCATGGGTAGAAAGACTTAACATTGTTAAAATGGCCATAGTGTCCAAAGCAATTTACAGATTTAATACAATTCCTATCAAAATCCCAAAATCATAATTTCATGAAATAGATAAATAATTACCAGATTTATATGGAATCATAAAAGACCTTGAATTGCCAAAGCAATATTACATAAAAAGAATAAGGCTGGTATTATACTCTCCAACTTCAATTTATATTACAAAGCATCAGGAGTCAAAACAGCTTGGTATTGGCAGAAAAACAGAAACATAGACCAATGGAATGGAACTGAAAACCCATAAATAAATCCACAAATTTATGGACAAATAATTTTTGATAAAGGAGCAAAAAATATGCAATGGAGAAAAGACAGTCTCTTCAGTAGGTGGTGCTGGGAAAGCTGGAAAAACACATGCAAAAGAATGAATCTGAGCTGTGAACTCTCACCATATACAAAAATTAACTCAAAATGGATTAAACACTTTCACGTAAGACCCAAAACAATAAACTGTATAGAAGAAAACATAGTTAATAAATTTATAGACCTAGGGCTCAAGGAAGACTCATGAACGTGACCTCAAAGGCAAGGGAAGTAAAAGCAAAAATAAATGAATGGGACTATATCAAACTGAAAAGCTTCTGCACAGCAAAAGAAACCAACAACGAAGCAAAGAGACAGCTAACTGAATGAGAGAAAATATTTGCAAAGAATGCATCTGATGGGAGTTCCCTGATGGTGTAGTGGTTTAAGGCTACGGTGCTGGCGCTGTCAGCACTGCGGCCTGGGTTCGATTCCCAGCCAGGGAGCTACCCACATACCAAAAAGCAAAAAAAAAAAAAAAAAAAAGAATGCATCTGATAAGGGTCTAATATCTAAAATATATAAAAAACTAATAAGACTTAATAATAAAAAATCAAACAACCCAATAAAAAAAGTGAGCAGAGGAACTAAACAGACACTTCTCCCATGAAGATACTCAAATGGCCAGCAGACATATGAAAAAATGCTCAACCTCATTAGCTATCAGAGAAATGCAAATTCAAAGCCACAATGAGATATCATCTCACACCTGTTAGAATGGCTATTATCACCAAAACAAGGAGTAACAAGTGCTCCAAAAGATCTGAGAATAAGGAACTCTCATACACTGCTGCTGGGTGTGCAAACTGGTACAAACACTATGGAAGAGAGTGTGCAGGTTCCTCAGAAAATTGGGAATGCAGTTACCATATGACCCAGCAATCCCTTTTCTGGGGCTCTACCCCAAAAACTTGAAAACCTTGGTCTACAAAGACTTATGTACTCCAGGGTTCATTGCAGTGCTGTTCACAGTGGCCAAAATATGGAAACAATCAAAGTGCCCTGTGACAGATGACTGAATAAAGAAGTTGTAGTACATATACACAATGGAATATCACTCAGCTATAAGAAAAGATGAAATGCTGCCATTTACAACAAAATGGATGGACCTAGAGATTATCATGGTTAGTGAAATAACCCAGAAAGAAAAAACCAAAAACTGTATGACTTCACTCACATGCAGAATATAAAACTGAAAGCAACAAAGAAAAAACCAACCAATAAACAACCCATGGACACAATCAATAGTTTAATGTTTATTTGAGGGCAAGTGGGGAGGGGATGGGAGAAGGAGAGAATGGGAGAGGAGGGAGGAAGAGCTAAATATATGGTAGGAAGAAAAAAAAAAGGATGGGCTGAATGACCTTCAAAATCATATCCAGGGGAATTCCCTGGTGGTATAGTGGCTAAGGCTTTGGCGCTGTGAATACTGTGGCCTGGGTTCGATTCCCAGCCAGGGAACTTCCCATATATAAAAAATTAAAAAATAAAAAATAAAAAAATAAAAAAAAATCATATCCATCCCTACGATTCTATTATATTGTATATGTTTTTGAACTATCTAGAATGTAGATTTATTCCTATTCAAATGAATTGGCTCCATTCCATTAAAAACAATGTAAGAACTATACAGAAAGAAAACTGCTAGAATGAATAAATTCTGAAAAGTTGCAAGGTACAAAATGAAATCAACACACAAAAATCAATTGTGGATCTATACACTAATGAAGAACAATCAGAAAGAAACTGACTAAACAATTCCATTCACCACACCATCAAAAAATAAAATACTTAAGCATAATCTTAGTCAAAGAGGGAATAGTTTGTATACTAACAACAGAAAACATTGCTGAAGAAAAAGTCAGAGAAGACACAAATAAATACAAAGACATCCCAAGTTCATGGATTGGAAGAAAATACTGTCAAGATGTCAATAATACCCAAAATGATGGAATAGATTTAATGTAATCTCCAGCCAAACCACAGTAGCGTGTTTTGAAGAAATACACATATCCATTCTAACATACATATGGAATCTCAAGAGATTGTAATTAGAAAAAGAAGCTTAAAAAATTAAGTTGAAAATCTCACTCTTTTTAATTTCAAAGGTTATTACAAAGCTAAACTCACAGAAACAGGGGGGTTCCCTGATAGTATAGTGGCTTAGGGCTTCGGCGCTGGTGCTGTCAGCGCTGCAGCCTGGGTTCGATTCCCGGTCAGTGAGACACCCACATACCATAAAGCAAAAACAAAAACAAAAACAAAAAAACCTCACAGAAACAAAGTGGCACTGCCATAAAGACAAACAGAAGGCACCATGAGAGAATAGGGTCATCAGAAATAAACTCTAGGGAGCTCCCTGGTGGTGTAGTGGCCTAGGGCTTTGACACTGTCGGTGCTGTGGCCTGGGTTTGATTCCCGGCCAGGGAACTACCCACATACAAATAAATAAATAAAAATTTTGACTTATTTACCATTTAAAAAAAAAGAAATAAACTCTAGTATGTAAGGTCAAATGATATTCCATGAGGTTATGAAGACCACTCAATGAAGAAAAGGCAGTCTATTGAACCTAAGGTGTAGACAACATGAAAATGCATATATTTGGAGCCATACAACACAGCACACTTCATAGACAAAAATTAACTAAAAATTAAACAAACACTGAAACGTAAGACCTGAAAGGGTAATAACCCTAGGGGGAAAAGAACACACAGATAAAAGCTTACATTGGATTCAGTTATAATTTATCAGATATGACACCAAAAGCATATCTGCCAAAGTAAACATAGATAAATTAAACTACATAGGAGTTCCCTGATGGTGTAGTGGCTTAGGGCTTCGGCACTGGCGCTGTCAGCGCTGCGGCCAGGGTTCGATTCCCAGCCAGGGAGCTACCCACGTACCAAAAAGCAAAAAAAAAAAAAAAAAAAAAAAATTAAACTACATAAAAATTACAAAATATTGTGCATGAATAAAGCACACTCAAATGAGTGAAAAGACAATCTATGCAATGGGAGAAAATATTAGCAAATCATATATCTGATAATAGATACATATTGTGAATATATAAAGAAGTCTAAGAAGATCTGATTACCAATTTCAACACCAGCTGGTGTCTTACAATTCAACTTAATCCTGACCACCTACCTGGACATAGCTTCAGGTCCCAAGGGTTCAGTTCTATAAGACTAACCCCTCCCACTTCCATTCATCTGCCAATCAGGACTCCAGGTTGTCATGTGGGCTTCTGACACATCACCTATAGCTCAGAGGGTTAAAAATGCTTTCCTTAGAATTCGACTTATTTTTTAGAGCAGCTCACAGCACTGAGAAGAATATTTTATTTCCTAGATTACTGACTTGTTATGAAAGGATATTAACTCAAGAACAGCCAAATAAAGAGATGCATAGGGCAAAGTATGTAGAAAAAGCCAGGAGCTTCCACACCCCTCCCAGCATGACACACGCCCAATCTCCATACGTTCACTAACCTGGAAGTTCTCAGAACACTCTTTTATTTTATTTTTATGGAAGATGTATTACATGGGCATCATGGGTTAAACAATTGTCCATTAGTGATTGAACTCAATCTCTAGCCCCTCTCTCCTGCCAAGAGGTCAGGAGGTCAGGTAAGTTCCAATCCTCTAATTATAGTTTGGCTCCCACAACATCTGGGCTTCCCAATGTTGGGGATTTCCAAAAGCCATCTCATTTACACACACAGAGTGGTGACTGAAAGGGGCTTGTAATGAATAACACCCACTTCAACTTTAAGACACAAAAGAAATTAGACACTGAGTACCAGAGACCAAGCGTTAGAACAAAAGATCCATCCATTGCTCTTGCAGGTAAGGAAATTCCAAGGCTCTTCAGAACTTGTTTCAGAAGTGGAGACAGACCAAATATATATTTCTTATTACAAATCATAATATCATCATATAGTGCTGCACCTCAACAAGAACAACAAACCCACATAGCCTGTTAAAAAGTGGGCAAAGGACTTGAGAAGACATTTCTAAAGAGATGATACTCAAACATATGAAGAGATATTCGTTATCATTATGTATTCTAGAAATGTACATCTCAACCACAATGAAATATTACCTCATACCCATTACAATGGTTACTATAAAAAAGAACAGAAAGTAAGTGTTGGAGAAAATGCAAAAAATGGGAATTCTTTTGCACTTCCATTGGAAAAGTAAAATGTTGTAGCAGCTATGGAAGGCAGAGCAGTTCCTTGAAAATTAAACACTGAAATACCATATGCTACAAACTGAATGTGCATGTTTCTCTAAAATTTATATGCTGAAATCTTCCAATATACAATGGCGAGTTTTGGGGAGGTAACTACATAATGGGAGCAAAGCCATCATGAGTAGGACCCTTCCAGAGCCCAGAGAGCTAGCTCTCCTTCTGCCCTATGAGGAAACAATGAGAAGGCAGCCACCTGCAACCTGGAAGAGGGTCCTCTTCTGAACATAACCATGCTGGGCCCCTGATCTCAGACTTCCAGCCCCCAGACAGTAAGAAATACATTCCTGTTGTTAAGAGGCCACTCAGTTGGGTAATTTGTTATAGGTGTGTGAAGAAATGACCATACCATACAATCTAGCAATGTCACTTGTGGGTGCCTCTACAAAATATTGGAAGCTGAATCTCAAAGCGATGTTGCATACCCGTGTTCACAGAAGCATTTTTATTCACAATAGCCACCAGGCAGAAATAACCCAAATGTCTACTGACAGATGATTGCTCCAACAAAATGTGTAAATATATACAGATTATTCAGCTTTGAAAAGAAATGCTTATCCAATCATTTGCTGTAACATGGATGACCCTTGAGGACATTATGCTTAGGGAAATGAATCAGTCACAAATAAGACAAATATTATGTGATTCTATTTATCGATGGTATCTAAAATAGTCAAATTACTAGAAACAGAAAGAACAATGTCATTTGCCAGGGGCTGGCAAATAGAGAGAAAATAAGTGATTTTAATTTATTATTTTTTTTATCGTTAAATTTATTGGGTGGACATTGGTTAGTAAAAATTACATAGGTTCTGTTACCAGAGAATGGGAGTCCCCCTCAGAAGAAAGGCCAGGTCCTTTGTATCTCACACAATGAATTGAGCAAGACACACAAAAGCATATAGGTGAAACAAAGAGGTAGTTCATTGAAAGGGAAAGTGCACCCCCAAGAGGTAGCAGCGGGACTGACCAGGAGTGGCTCAAGGGCCCCTGGGCCAATTGCCAGCAGCCTTTGTTCTTTTTTTTTTTTTTTGCTGGGAGGGGTAGATGAGAGACACAGAGAGACTGAGAAACAAAAAGAGACAGAGAGACACACACACAGCGAGGGAGAGAATGAGGGCTCCTAGCTTTTGTTTTTTTTCTTTTTTTTTTGGCTGGGAGGGGTAGATTTGTTCTTGTGCCATGGAGAGTCCCGCCTCGTCTGGGTGGAGGACTTAATTGGCACCTGTGATTGACAAGGGGAATTACATCATCTTTTCTAGGCTGTGCCTGTTCCTTCCCAGAATTCAGTCTGTTATAATGGCACTAATGGCCTCCAGGCATATGTATAATATTATAATAAAGCTGAGGTAAAATAGAGGTTATATTAGTCCTTAATGTGTAGGCGCATCAGACGAGTTGGTCGTGTCATATGTGTGAGACATGTGAGGCACATGAGACGTGTTGGGGGTGGTCTGGGCAGTAAGGAATGTCAGAATTTGTAGGAAACCAAATTCCCTGGGTGGAGAAGAGGTCTGGGTGGAGACTGAATCCCTGGGCAAAGGAGGAGAAGAGGTCTGGGCAGAGATCCCTATCTCTGCCTGCCTGCCTTAGTTCTAGGTGTACAGTTTTACAATATATCATCAATGTGTTAGGTTTTCATCACCCAGAGTCATTTTTCTTTCCATCACCATATATTTAGACCCTGTCCCTTCTCTCCCATTCCCTTCCCCTTACACCCTCAGGTAACCACTAACCTATTGATTGTGTCCATGAGTTTTTGTTTCTTTGTTGCTTTTTAGCTTTGTGTTCCACACATGAGTGAAATCATACAGTGCTTGATTTTCTCTGTCTGGCTTCTCTCTGCATGATGGTGTCAAGGTCTATCCATGTTGTCATAAATAGCCGTATTTCATCTTTTCTCATGGCTGAGTAATATTTCATTGTGTAATTGTACCACACCTTCTTTATCAAGTCATTTATCAAAGGACACTTTGGCTGTTTCCATGACTTGGACACCATGAATAGTGTTCCAATGAACATTGGGGTACATATATCTTTGTGGACTAGGTTTTCAAATTTTGGGGGTAGATGCCCAGAAGTGAGATTCCCAAGTCATATGGTAATTCTGTTTTTAGTTTTGTCCTCCCACAGCGGCCACACCAGTTTGCATTCCTATCAGCAGTGTCTGAGGGTTTCTTTTGCTCCACACCCTCTCCAACACTTGCTGTTTCTTGTTTTCTTGGATAGCCATTTTAAAAATTATTTTATTATTATTTTTTTAATGTGGGTAGTTCCCTGGCTGGGAATTGAACCCAGGCCACAGTGTTGACAGTGCCAAAGCCTGGCCAATATACCACCAGGGAACTCCCTGGATAGCCATTCTAACAGGTGTGAGGTGGTATCTCATTGTGAAAAACAAGTGATTTTAAATACTCATGGCAATCACTTGAATCTTTTCTCAAACCACCACAAAAATATATACAGTAGTTTAACTCTGCTAAGCAAGAGTGATGCAAAATAATGTAAGTTACATCATTGAAAAGAAAGAGAGACAATGAGGTCAGGGGAATTTCCACTGCATCTTTTGGTAGAAATAGTGGCTCATGTGTTCTGGTAATTCGTTCCCAATATTTCTTTTCTGATTTTAGAAACCATCCTGTCTTTAGAGTCTGATGCAGCAGTGTTGTTCCTGCGCATTTTAAGTTACTGTGACTAAGACTTTTAAAGTAAAAGATTACAGTTATATGAGCCACTTGTGTTGAAAACCAAGATGATTTGCTCTTAAGTTGAAAAAGGTTTAGCTCAAAAGCTACTTTGCCAGTGGGTTGCATGGAGGTCCCACTAGCGAGGCTGAAGCAATTCAAAGGGAAATGGGATGTCTGTGAGGGGGTGAGTGTGGGGAATGAATGGGATCTAGAAACATTTCTGCAGGTAGAATTAATGTAGACACTTCAATTAAGCAAGAGCTACAGGGAGTTCCCTGGTGGTGTAGTGGCTTAAGGCTTAGGCGCTGGCGCTGTCAGTGCTGCGGCCTGGGTTCGATTCCCAGTCAGGGAGCTGCCCATATACCAAAAAGCAAAAAAAATAAAATAAACAAACAAACAAACAAAAACTACAGTAGTCTGTGTGAGGATTACAAACAAGACTGTGCAATACAGAACTCCCCTGGAACAGAATAGGCAATTTCATATTGATGCCAACAGAACAGCATTTCTTTTTCATTCCCCATTAACCACGGAGGCCAAGAGTCAACAGGGATCAGTTCAAAAGTCTTTCATAGGGATACAACCTGGGATATGATACCTGGAGAATTAAGATATGTAGGAATTTAATTTAGGTCACCAAGCATTGCTTTAAAAAGGTAATTTAAAAAAGAATTTTATAAATTGCATTATTAAAATTATTTCACTTCACACTTGAATTACTTTCAAATGTCTTTGAGATGAGCTGTTTACATCATAATTTACTTACATCTATAATACCTAAATATAATGTCAGTTCAAATTCATCATATGTTGCTTCTGAGAATAATTGGAAATGTTATTTTTTACTTTAAAAGTATAACATATTTTAGCTCCTGTTTTGTTTCCTATTTCTGAATGTTCTGTCAGGTGGGGATAACAAAGCCTATAAAATATATAGTCTTGAAAAGACATTAGGATTCATTTGAACCTAAAGAATAATTAATTTTGCAATATTTCTAAGGGCATTGAGTACGGAAGTATATTGTCTGTACTCATTATGGTATTATGAGCCCTAAACTAAAATGATCAAATATCCAATAACTTCATTTCTACCATCAATAACCTTTACAGCAGTATCTGTTAGTTAACAACTACTAGAAGTATGGTTTCTCTCATCCCTCCTTGTGCAAGATTTTGTCTATAGAGAAATGGCAAGTCAGTGTGTGTACAGGAGCAAAGCTTAGGGGAAGTGAGCTCAGCCCTGGGAGCCTGAGGAAAAGGGAGGGGCAAGGAAGGGTTCTTGGTTTTGTTGCCCAAGATTAATTTACCTTGCAAAGTTTCAATCTATTTTAGTTTAAGCATTTCAGTACTTAAAATAATAAAACTTCAGTAAAATCTTAGGAAAAAAACACTTTGAAGTTTTGAGGACTGGTATTAGTCTGAGAAAACCAGAAGGATGCCCTTATGGAAATACCCTTTCAGAAACTTCTGTAGCATGTACAGATGATCTGGTTAATCCAGACAGGTGGGAATGAATGGAGATGTGAAAACAAGTGCTCACGTGGGCACAGAATAAGATGTTCTACGGCTCTTGGGTAGTCTCCTCAGATGTAAAAGGTCTGTGTGAAAAAACATTTACTTCTCAGGAGCTCTCAGCTAATGCTACCATTACAAGCAAATGAATATTGTTTCCCAAACACAGCCTTAGACACTACTGCAAGCTCTGTCTCCTCTAAACTAGCTAGCACACAGTGAGCAGAGAATGTCCTCTCTCGAGAAGTTCCTAGGTGATCTTCACTGGGAACAAGTATTTGTGTGGAGGAGACTTGCGTATAGTGCATTCAGGTGTGTTTTCTTTCTAGGCTTAGGGCTGCTGGAAATGAGATGCTGGGGCAGTCACCTCAGTGGTTGTTAAAAAGGCAAAAATACAGGTCTCACCTGAGACCTGGGGAGGAATAATGTCTGAGTGTGGGGGTCCCAGAATCTGTTCTTTCTGCGATCCTAAGTGATTTTTAAGTGCAGGAAAGTTTCAAAGTAGTGGTTAGTAACTTCATTCTCAGCCTTGATTTTCCATCCGCATCCCGTGTGGTGTTAGAACTACCAATCTCCTGTGTCCCACCCCCAAAGATTGTCAGTTTCTCTGTGGCAGGGCCCAACATCAATGATGTCTTCATAAAGTGGCCCAGATATTCTACTCTGTGGACAAGGTTAGACAGTGGGAGGATCCCAGGGACATTTCTGAAGACTGATACAGAGTCTGGTTCACGATGAAACCATCATGGGGAAGCCTGCTCTGCCTAGGATTTGATAGGGGAATGTCAGTCCATACCACATTCCCTAGGATGTAGCAAATTTGTAGGTGTTTCAAGGGGGCAAGGGCATCCAAATATAGGGCAGGGAACACTCACATTGTGGCCTCTATGTAGGAACTCCAGATGTGCAAATTTTCTCCAAAGCACTGCAAGCACAGTGAGACCATGCAGGCCCTCAATGGCCATGGGGAGGCCTTTGGCTCTGACCGGGAATGTGCTAGAAGGTCACTGGGGTACAAGGAGTCATTAGAGGATGTAGGAGAATGGTCAGAGTGAGATAGGTTAGGTTCCTGTGACAAGAATCCTGGGCTTCTCAAAATCATTTCCACTGAAGCAGATCTCTCTGAACCATACTTTTAAGACCAGGCTTTCTCCTCTCCTTGACCTTTGTCCCTCTCACCTGTGTCATGTGCTTTTTTCATCCCTGCTACCTGGGAGGATAGCTACTGTCTGCTCTGCTTTCATATCTCAGAACTTTTTCCTTTGCTCCAAATATGTGACCAAGTATGCAAATGAGACAATGGCACCTATTTATTAGAAAAAAGTGACTCTTGCTGGGGACTCTTCAATTTCCACCCAGCACTGTGCTCAGTAGAGAAGAAAAGATATAGAACAGCGGTTCTCAACATGTGGGTCGCGACCCCTTTGGGGGTCAAACAACCCTTTCACAGGTGTCGCCTAAGACCATCGGAAAACACATATCAGATATTTACATGACGATTCATAACAGTAGCAAAATCACAGTTATGAAGTAGCAACCAAAATAATTTTATGGGGGTCACCACCACATGAGGAACTGGATTAAAGGGTCACAGCATTAGGAAGGTTGAGAACGACTGTAGAAAGACATGGAACATTATTTCCCATTTCCTGACCACCCATTTATGATGCTTAGAAAGAGTTTTGAATGTACAGATGTGAATTTCACATTAAAAAAACTACAACAGGATCTAAAATAAGTAGAAATTGGGGGTTTAAGAAGTAGGTAACAATACTTTATGACACTGAATTTCTATGATTACCCTTAATGTAAAGTGAAGGATGCAAATTGTCTCACAAAAGAGGAAGTTGAAGTTCAAGAAGAAATAGCAATGAAGATTTTATACCAACAAACCCGAAATAGCTTTGTGCAGAGGGTCACAATTCAAGCATGGAAAGCAGAAAATTCCCAGAAAACATTCTACAAATGAAAGACACTAAACCCTGTAGTTAGGATAAGGCTTCTGGAAGGAAGCAACTCACTGAGGGAGACCATGTTCATGAAATTCTCCAACATCACGTTATTACAAAATCCACTGAGATACCCAGGCATTCCCACTCCTGAAACCATTCTAAGTCCACATTCCTGAATGTCAAAAGTCCCGTAAGTAAATAGAAATAACACATTTACCAAGTGGTCATGGACAGAGTTTATATTTGTCCAAGAAGAAAAACAGCGAGTTAGGTCATGTGGTTCTGACTTAGGTGAGTGACCTGAAATATAAAACTGGACTACTTTCACCTCAGTAAAATTCTCTAATATTTTCTCTAGCTGAAAAAAAAGTGAATGACTCAAAAAACCACACTAGATACTACACTTAAGAAAATATAAGGGAGTTCCCTGATGGTGTAGTGGCTTAGGGCCACTGTGAGCAGTATCTCTAATAAACAAACATGGACAGTCTTCATATTCCAAACAAAACAACAAGCAAAGACAAACTCAGGAATGGAGTTCAGAAAGTAAATGTCATGGTTTACACATAACACTCAGTAAATCCTGACTAATCCTAGTGACAGTAGGAATATTGACATTATGGAGGAGGAATTGGGCAGACAGGACCTGAATCAAGTGAATGTAAATAACATCAGCTGTGATAAAACAAATTGGTGCTGGGTGACTCATGCACACAGATGAACCCATCACCTATCCTGTTAGTCCTTCTTTAGCACTCTAGACAGCCAGGCTCTCTTTCCATCCTATCTATTTGTGCATTTTCTTTCTTTTTTAAATTTATTCATGCATTTTCTTAATCTTGGTCTCAGCAGAGCTGATGGACCATCTAGATGGGATGAAAACCTGAAATGTTCTCCTCCTTCACTGACATTCCAGGACTCGACACCATGGCCAGTGTGAATCTTGGCTATGAACACCATCATATGTTGGCCTGCCACAAAGGGAACACTTTAAATAGTTGCAGGTCAGTTCTCAGCCATAGGAAAAGATGAAATGGGACATTTGTGAGAACATGGATGGACCTTCATTTCAGCTCATCATGCAAAGTGAAATAAGACAGAAAAAAAATCAAGAATCTTATGATTTCACTCACTTGTGGAACACAAAGCTGAAAGCAGCAAAGAAACAAACACTCATGGACATAATCTATAGTTTAGTGGTTAGTGGTTATCTGAGGGTATGGGGGAGGGCGGTTAAAGAAGAGGGAGGATGAGTCAAATATATGGTGATGGAAAGAGAACTGACTCTGGGTGATGAACACAACACATAGATGATGTAATGTAGAACTGTGTACACCTGGAGTCTGTAATTTTTTACTAATCAATGTCACACCAATAAACCTAACAATAAAAAGAAAAAAAAATAGTTCTAAGTCAGTAGTTAAAGGTAAGAGCTGTTTATACCATGTAGGAAGTGAAGATGGAGAAGTGGCACAGGGAGTTCCGTGATGGTGTAGTGGCTTAAGGCTTCAGCGCTGGCACTGTCAGCGCTGCGGCCTGGGTTCAATTCCCAGCCAGGGAGCTACCCACATACCAAAAAGCAAAACAAAACAAAACAAAACAAAAACAAAAAAATACCTCTATGGCGGGTAATAAAGCAATATTTAAATTGAGAAGTGGCACAGCAAGGAAGTAATACATAAAGAGCTGACCTTGATCGTCATAAGGAAAAGAAAGAAAAAATTAGTTGAAAACACTGATTAGCTAGGAAGATTAGTAGAGAAGTAAAGCTTTGCAAGTTCTAAAAAAGAGCGAAGTCCCTGAATTGAGACATAACACTTACTGGGAACCTGCCGTTTCTTTCTCCTCCTCTTCTTGTGACGTGTGGAACTCACACCTGCAGCTTGAGGATCTCTGTTCAAAGGCACCACCAGTCCATCTGCTACCACAACACCCAGCATCAGGACCCAAAAATGCAGAGACCACCCTTCCCTGCCCTCTGTCACAGGAGAGTCAAGGACAATGAGCTCCTACATGGAGACTAAACTGACAGTTCTTTCCTGCCTTTAGTACCCTCCTGTACCACAGATGCCCACAAATTCTGGTACAGATGAGGATGTGGTTGCACTGATCTGCCCATCTTTTAAATCCATGTAGAGCTGTTACCTCCCCTTGGAAAAAAAAAAAAGAATAGCTTGTAATTGTATTTCTTGTGACTTTGGTAAATTAGCACTTGTTGAGTTCATTTCATTGGATGCTGGGCCCACAGTTCAACAAAAGACACAGGAAATAGAAACAAGCAAGTTTATTACCCTCACAGGTCCTGGAGGAAGGATGCAGCGTGCCTGGACAGGCCACAGAAAGAGGCCCAGGCAAGATGCGGGGAGACGACAGGACCCAGGGCACATGTCTTTATTAGGGTCCACAGAACTGCTTCTGGGTTCTTGACCTCAAGCCAAATTGTTCCATTCCAAGGAAAAACATCAAGGTTTTGACAAACTGCATGGGATCTATCTGGGGGCATATAAGGTGAAGATCCTCAGATGCGGGGGCCACTATGACTCACAAGGGCTGTAGCAGAGGTCCTAATTTACAGTACTCGTGAATCTGTGATCTGCTGCCTCGTATATGCAATGCTGGGAGGGACGAGTCAGTTCAAGGCAACCTGGCTACACAACATGGATCCTAAGGCAGCAATATGGGAGTTTAGCTGAACTCTCAATACCATACCATTGAATCTTTATTTTAATCATCATAGTTCTCCATAGTTATAATCAGGAGAAAGGGATATAATATTTAAATTGAGGATAACTGCCTTACATTATTTGTGGGTTATGGCCAGGATTACTAGAGACGTCATTCCATTCTATCACCAAAGAGTGCCTTGTTGATTACAACTGTGACTAAGGTAGGAGAGGGTAACATGGATGTCAGGTTAATTGTTCATTCATTATATCTCAATATTAGTATGTTAAAACTCATTCACCAAGTTCCCACAAGGGCCAAGTAAGAAAATACCACCCCATGGGAATATTTCATGCCCTTGCTAAAATAAAATCCTAAGTTTCCATGTTCTTCAGCACTGTTGCCCTTCTTGTGACTTGCCCCTTCCCAATATTTTGGGAGTGAATTCTTATCCTGTAATAAACCCACTGTTTGCTTGGCAGGAAAAAATATCATTCACCTTTTTTTAATGAAAATAAAAGCTCACACATAGTCTAAATTAAGCAATGCAAACCACCTGCTGGATCCATGGAAAAAAACAGAGATTACAAGCATCCAAGAATCATCCTGGTTTTTCTGATACAGTAGACTCTCAGTTAACCAGCATCTATGGGGATTAGCAAATGCTGGATAAATGTAGTTTCTGGTTGCTTGAGAATTACTATTAAAAATAAGCCTAACTAATACTATATCTCATACTATACCATACTATGCCATAATATAAGCTCTGTATTACCTTGATATTAACATGAAAATATAGTAATTAAAAGCAAATTGAGACAAACTTAATAGTTTTATTATACAAACAGCTTTGTGAATGCCATTTTAGTTAAATGGCAGTCAATAAACATTTTAATGTAATCAAACTAACAATTTTTAAATTTTGGTTAACTGAAAAAAAAAAAATCCACACATACATACTTAAAACTTAAAACAGTAATGGTAATATTTAACTGGGTAGACATTACATCAGGATCAGATAAGGTAGCTAAGACAGGATCAGAAGTGGATGTGGATGGTTTTAGATTTCCATCAGTAGATGATGCTGTACTGGCAAAGATGAGTGCAGCTTTCTTGAAAATGAAGAAATATCAGCTTGCTGTGAGGCCCTATGCCTCTCATGCAAAGTTACACTTTGTATGTGCACCTGCTTAACATGCTGAGAGGTGAAGAAGGGTTGCTGTTCTCCCAAAGCTATTATAGTTCCAAATGTTGCAGTAGCTCTCTGCCTAGATACTTTTCCACCTCACACCCATCACCATCACTTTCTCCTCTGCAACTTTCATTTTTCCATGATTCACAACAGTTTCTATAATGTCTTCTCTTTTAAATGTATGACTTAGTAGAATAGCTTCATCCACAGCAAGCCAGTTGTCGAGTTTACCTTGAGACAAATTCATGTTGTCGCTAGCAGAGTCAACTAACTCACAGATTTCATGAAAACACCCTGCTGGTTGGGCTTAAGGTGCAGCAAGTTTAAACCTACATTTCCAGAAGAATTTGATTTTTAAATTTTTATTTACATTTCTTCAAATTTTTTGCTGATTGCTTGAGAGTGCCTAATTTTCATGGGTTTGAAGACTGAGGGTTATTAATTAGGAAACATGGATGTACAATAATTTTATGCACTAGGGATGTACTTCCTCAGGTACCTCTGAACACTTCTTTATTTAAACTGTATCAAATAATACCCCTAACTCCTATGTAAGGCTACCATGAAGACACAGCAGGGTTTTAATAAACCAGCACCTTATTTCCTTAAGGAGCAATTGGTAAAACTAGTTAAAATTCAGAATGTTCCCATTTTACATTAATGCAGAGAATGATGCCCCAAATACCTACTTCGTGGTGATGCGCATAAATGTTCTATGTCAACCAAACAGCATCTCCAGTTAAATTTTCTCTAGACATTGTACATTACAGGGCCCTCAGTGTTCAACGGAATAGGAGATAGGAGTGAATAACATCCAATATGCAAGGGCTCTCAGATGTTTGAAGCAGTAAAAATGAACCCATGACTCACACACACACACACTAGGAGAAATAACATAGCAACAAGTAACTACAAAGTGGAATCACAATGTTTCCTTTGCAATAAACCTCAAGTATGGTCAATATATAAAGAAGCATTGCAAATCATAATACCAGTCCAACATCCATCCCCTTAATACTTCCAAGCATATTCACAACTTTATTCTATGTTGGTATACTGACTTAAGAGTTATGTCGAGAAAGTGCTCTTGACTTACAATTGCCTAATGTCAATTCTCTGATATATCTGATTTCATTTTCTTTTTTAAGTTGGGAGGTGATTTCACCATTTTATTTTTATTTATTTGTTATGTGGTTTGTTCCCTGGCTGGGAATCGAACCCAGGCCACAGCGTTGACAGTGCTGAAGACTTAGCCCCTACATCACGAGGGAACTCCCTGATTTCATTTTCAATTAAACATTTCCTCATTTTTTTTTACATCTTTAAATTCACTTTGTAAATTCTGTGGGGTTTTATGTTGCATATATTTTGGACAAAGGTCTTTCATCATGATTGACAAATGTAGAAATTTCTCCCCAGTAATCATTTCCTAATATTGAGTGAGGATATAGGTCCAGCTACAGGGTTTCTCAAACTACAGTTTTAAAGTTTCCCTCCATTATGAATTTTAACATGTGGAATAAACTGTAACTGAAAAATGAAGACTTTTCCACATTCTCTAGATGTGTAAGGCTTCTTTCCAGTATGAGTTATCTCATAAAGGTCTAAATAATAAATCAATGCTTTGCCACATTGTTCCCATATGTAAGGTTTCTATGTAGAATGAATTCTCTCATGCACATTAAGGCATGAACGCCGATTGAAGGCTTTGCCACATTGTTCACATTTGTAAGGCTTCACTCCAGTGTGAAGTCTCTCGTGGTCAGTAAGAAGTGAACGCCGATTAAAGGCTTTGCCACATTGTTCACATTTGTAAGGCTTCACTCCAGTATGAATTCTCTCATGGTCAGTAAGAAGTGAACGCTGATTAAAGGCCTTGTCACAGTGTTCACATTTGTACGGTTTCTCTCCAGTATGAATTCTCTCATGTTGACTAAGAGCTGATCGCTGAATAAATGCTTTGCCACACTGTTCACATTTGTAAGGCTTCTCTCCAGTATGAATTCTCTCATGTTCAATAAGAATCGAACGCTGTATAAAGGCTTTGCCACACTGTTCGCATTTGTAAGGTTTTTCTCCAGTATGAATTCTCTCATGTACAGTAAGAAGTGAATGTCGCATAAATGCTTTACCACATTGTTCACATTTATAAGGCTTCTCTCCGGTATGAATTCTCTCATGTTCAGTAAGATGGGAATGCAGCTTAAAAGCTTTGCCACATTGTCCACATTTGTAAGGTTTCTCTGTAGAATGAATTCTCTCGTGCACAGTAAGGCATGAACGCCGATTAAATGCTTTGCCACATTGTTCACATTTGTAAGGCTTCTCTCCTGTATGAATTCTCTCATGTTTAGTAAGATAAGAACGTTGAATAAATGCTTTGGCACATTCCTCACATTTGTAACGCTTCTCTCCACTATGAATTCTCTCATGTCGACTAAGAGCTGAACGCTGATTAAAAGCTTTCCCACATTGCTCACATTTGTAAGGTTTCTCTCCAGTATGAATTATCTCATGTTGAGTAAGATGTGAATGCCGAGTAAAGGTTTTGCCACATTGCTCACATTTGTAATGCTTCGCCCCAGTATAAATTCTCTGATGTACAGTAAGAAAGGAACAAGGAAAAAGCTTTATTGCATTGCCTACATTTGTAAAGCTTTCTGTAGTACAAATTTTCTTAGGATTATCTAGACTGGGTAAGGGACTAAAGACTCTACCATGCTGATTACATTTAAGGTTCTGCACCAGTATGAATATTCTTAGGTTCACTAAGATTTCAAGACTGGTTCAAAGATTTGTCACATTCAGTACATTTGCTTCTCTACAATATGACTAACCTGATGTATGTGATGCAAGCTTTCATCAAAGACTTTTCCATGTGTACAGTGGTTCTCTGTAAACTGAATTCTCTGATATGTATTAGGATTTGACCTTTTTTTGTTTGTTTGTTTTTTTGTTTTTTTTTGCATTTGGTATGTGGGTAGCTCCCTGACTGGGAATCGAACCCAGGCCGCAGCGCTGACAGAACCAGCGCCGAAACCTTAAGCCACGACACGATCAGGGAACTCCCGGATTTGACCTTTGTTTAGAGCTTTTCCATGATTCATTGAATTGATAAGTTCTCTCTCCATTCCAAGTACTCTACTAACCACTGAAGACAGAAAGGCCTTTACTGAGGGCTCTAAATTCACTTAACATGTAATGTTGTTCTCAATTACTCCATGATGACTACTGAACCATGATGGTTGGATAAATACCTTCCTACATTCATGAAAATTATACAATTTAGAACAATTAGGAATTATTTCTCAGTGAAAGAAATAATGAATCCCTGGATAAGGGACTGTGAAATGGATCACATTTAGAATTTCTATATTCATTTTTAAATCTCTGGTTTAAAAAATTGTTTGCATGTTTAATCCAATTCTAAATTTTAAATGATTCAAGTAATTACTTGTACCAAAGATTAAACAATTTCCCAAATATTCCACAGTCCTTTCGGAGAATATATGCCTTTTTTAAGTTCCTTAAAATGATGGTTTTCCCAAGATGTGTTGTATCTTTGATCTATTTTGGAAACAAGAGATTCTACTATGAATAACTATCCCAGTTTGGTTATGTCCATAACAACATCCTTTCTGTCCTTCACATTCCCAGTCTTTCATTAACTATACATTCTCAAGGCCACACCTTCCATATCTTACCAGCAGCTTTTTGTGGAATGAATGTTCGTTGACTGGGTTTGGCAACAAGCCCAGAGTGGCTTCAGAAGACAAAGCTGAAAGACACCAAATAAATTATCACTTACTACACACAGATAAATATACTTTATTTTTATTTATTTATTTATTTATTTATTTATTTATTTATTTTTTGCTTTTTGGTATGTGGGTAGCTCCCTGGCTGGGAATCGAACCCAGGCCGCAGCACTGACAGCACCAGCACTGAAGCCTTAAGCCACTACACCATCAGGGAACTCCATAAATATACTTTTTTTTTTTTTAATTTTTTTTAAAATATACTTTAAATTCTAATGTTCAAATTGAATGTTGATTCCAGGACTTAGCAAAATGGCATACAAGGAAACAGCAAAACCAAGCTTTTTCATGGAGACATGAACTCAGCAACAATTACTGATCCAATGGCCTTTTGAGTACTCCAGAAGTCATGCTTTAAGAAAGCAAATAACAAAGTCACATGAAAGAGAGAAGAAATGTTGCTTCCTTAGCCAAAAACAACTGCTCACCCACCCTAACACACTTGGCAATATTTTGAAGAAAACCCCAATTCCTAGTATTCTTTTAGGAGAGAAACAGATGATTATGCTGTGTGTCTAATGGTCTGGCTTTTTTGCAGCAGCTGCCTCATTTTCTTTCCACATGACACCAATTGCTAAGGCAATGGCAGGGTACTGTGAATACATTGTGGTGGCTGCCAAGAAAAGAGGTAAGCAATTGTTCAAATACCAAAAAGACTGCAGTACTGAAGACAGATATCAAGGACAGGAAGATACCAATGCCTCCAAAGAAGAAAAAGAAAACATTTTAAACTGCCCTTAAAATTTCTGTAACAACTAACTGCCTGTTGTTCTTGTACTCCTTACAAAGCAATTCCATATGCCAGGGATGGTGGTTGTTTATTTTCCCAAATCCCAACAAAAGTGCACAAGGCATAGAAAGCAACAGAAAACATGGTCCAATCAGAAGAACAAACTAAATCCAGACATTGGTCCAAAATTAATACAGCTATTAATTACTTAAGACTTCAAAATACATGGTCAGAACTTTAAAATGTCTTAAGTTACCCACAATGTAACCATAATAAACTACCTAGACCAGACATAACAAAGAAATTGAGAAAGAAATCAAATGTTACTACAAAATAAAATCAAAGAAACACAATGGAACACATTAAGATGAGAAAAGTGATACAGAATAGCTACAAAAAAGGTTGAAAAAAATTTTTAATGGGTTATACTAGTAACACCCTCTCAGTGATTACTTTATATAAGAACAGATGAAAGTCCCCCAATCAAATGACATAGGTTGGCTGAATGGATTAAAAAATAAAATCAAACACCTTCTGTCTAAAGCAGCCACTTTAGATGTGAGGACATAGCATGGAACCCAAAGGGAGGGAAAGGTATTCCAAAGAATAAAAAGCACAGATGGACATACTAATATCAAAGAAATACACAGTGTCAAGAAGTGTGACAACAAAGAAGGCCATTATGTAATTATAAAAGGGAGAATTAGCAGGAAGCTATAACAATTATAGTATTAACAGATAAAAATTGGTGCACTGGGAGTTCCCTGATGGTGTAGTGGCTTAAGGCTTCAGCGCTGGCACTGTCAGTGCTGCGGTCTGGGTTCGTTTCCCAGCCAGGGAGCTACCCACATACCAAAAAGAAAAAAAAAAAAAGGGGGGGGGGAAGGAAAAAAAAATTGGTGCACTGAGGATAGTATGAAGTTCATCAAAAAACATCACAAACAGAACTACCATACAACCCAGCAACTCCATTTGTTAAAAACAAACAAAAAAACTAATTCAAAAAGGTATCTGCACCCTTACACCCATTGCAATGGTATTTACAATACACAAAATATAGAAGCAGTCTACATTTCCATCAATAGATGAATGAATAAAGATGTGACAAATTTACACAATGGAAAGTTATTCAGCCAAAAGATGGAAACCCTCCTAGTGGCAACATTATAAATGGATAGAGAAAATACTATGCTAAGTGAGGTATATCAGAGAAAGACTAATACAAAACAATTTCAATGATATATGGCATCTAAAAACTAAAAATAAACAAACAAAAAAATTCAGAAAAAGATTCACACATACAATTCACTGATGGCTGCCAGAGAACAGAAGGCTGTGGGGAAAGGCAGAAACAGTGACAAAGATTTGGAGAGGTATAATCATCTCGTTCAGTAGTTCCCAACCTTCCAATTCCATACCCATTTCAAACCCTTTTATATAAATTTTACCCCTTGTTTTCTTTTTTTGTTTTTTTTTTTTTGCTTTTTGGTATGTGGGTAGCTCCCTGGCTGGGAATCGAACCCAGGCCACAGCGCTGACAGCGCTGAAGCCTTAAGCCGCTACACCATCAGGGAACTCCCCACCCCTTGTTTTTTTAAGACAGCTGCTCTTAAATATTTTATTCAGCACCTGTCTTACCGTGAAATAGTGGCAATGAAGTAATAAGTTAGGAAAGAAAAATTACTACAGTAATATAGTACAAACCACAGATTTAATTTTATAATATTCATAACAGTGATAATGATAATCAAGTATTCAAACATTAAATAAAAAAACTACTTGAAAAGAATCATGATTAAAGACAATAAACTTACTTTCACTCAGTCAATAACTATTAATAAACTGATCAGTCTGGCTATGAATATATTTATGTTTGGAGAAGTTCTAGAAACACTACAAATGGACTGTTCTGAAACTGCACATAATAATTGGTAGAAGAGCACTTTGGGGAAAGGGTTCATAGTCACACCCTCATCAATTATCATTTGCTGATGTGATCGAATTTTGAAGTGTCTCCATTAATGATGATTCAAACTTACATTTACTGTTTCATAACTAACATTTTGCATTATTTTTTACTAGTTTTTTACCATTACTGATTATTTTTTGTGTACCCCTGAATGTACCCCCGGGGGTATGCATTCCACTACTTAGAAATCAATGATCTAGTTATAAAATGGGTAAGCACAGAATGTAATGTAGCATAGGGACTATAGTAAGAGATACTGTGATACCTTTGTAAGGTGACAGACGGTGGTGATCACTTCATAAAATTATAAATGAAAAATCATGATATTGTATAACTAAAACTAATACAATATTGCATGTCAACTACACTGTAATAACAGAAGTAAACAAATAAATGAATAAATTAAAATTAAATAGTTGATCCCATTTTGGACCACAATGAAAATCTGATAACATTTTCTCCTCTTTCACTAAATGCAGCAATCATGTATTCCTTCTAAAATGCAAAAACAAAAACAAAACAAAGAAACAATTTTTGAATAAAAACATGCCACCTCTATTATGTTACTATAGAATTAGGAATGCATTTAAAATTTTCATTAGAGTTGACCTGCAATGTTGTCAGGTATCTATACTCAAACTCTTCTCCATCAACATGTGAGTCATGATGTGTTTATTCTAGGAATGAACACAGGGCTGCAGTTATAATTTAAATGCTGTTAAATATAATCTTAATTTCATACACTTAAGACTTTTGTCGGGAGTTCCTTGGTGGTGTAGTGGTGTAAGGTTTCGGCGCTGGCGCTATCAACGCTGCGGCCTGGGTTCGATTCCCGGCCAGGAACTACCCATATACCAACAAAAAACAAAAACAAAAAACAAAAAACAAAACAAAAACAAAGACTTTTGTCAAGGGAAATTCTTAACCTTTTTTTTAAACCATAGTATTAATTTTTGAACTCTCATGTTTCAAATCCAATGTTAAGGAGAAAAATGACAAATAAGTCATTATAATCCCGAGTACCAAATGAGATTCCACAGACTGGGAAGAAATAATTTGCAAAAGAGATACCTGTAAAGGATTATGATGCAAAACATACAAAGAAGTCGTCTGACTGGTGAGAAAATTATCTAACTGATTAAAAAAGGGCCAAACACTTTAACAGACACCACACTAGACAAGATATACAGATGGAAAATTGTTATATAAAAAGATGCTCCACGTCACATCACCAAGGAAATGCACATGAAAACAGCAATGAGAATGAAACAGCAAATTAACACTACACACCTACTAGAAAGGGTGGAACCCAGGCCACTGACAATATCAAGTGCTGGTAAGGATGTGGAGCAGCACAAACTCTCACTCATTGCTGGTGGGAATGCAAAATAGTGCAGCTTCTTGGGTATACAGTTTGGTGTTTCTTACAAAACTACATGTATGATCCATATGATCCAGCAATTGTGCTCCTCAATATGTAACCCAAAACTTGAAAATGTTTATCTACAGAAGGCCCACACAGGGATGTTTACAGCTGCTTTGTTTATAATGTCCAAAACTAGGAAGCAACCAAGATGTCTGTGAAGAGGTGAATGGATGAGTAAACTGAGGAACACACAGACAATGGAATATTATTCAGCATTAAAAAGAAGCTAAAAAAAAAAATTAAAAAGAAGCAAGCTATTGAAAGGCAACAAAATGGCAGTGTGAGAGGGACCCCTGAAAAAACTCCTCTGGAGATTACAAGTAATAAAACGCCTATACCTCAACCAAGGACCCTCTACACAACACACAACCACAGGTAAGAAAACCTACTTGTCACACTGAGGTACCTGTAGGTGGGCAGAGGGTGAAACAAAGGAGAAATAAAGAGGGAAGAGCTGCGACAGCTGGTGTGGGTCCCCACTTGGAACTCTACTGCTGGGGGAGGGAGGAGGAAGAAAGCGGCAGAAGAGTGCTCTAGCCCTCAGTGGTCCACAGGACAGAGAAAAGGGGACCCAGAAGTGGAGGTGTGAGCTACTGCAACCACATCACTTTGGCTCCAGGAGTTGCAGACCCAGTCACAAAACACAGTGCTGGACTTTGCTCCAGTTCCAAGAGGGGGAGTGACTGAGCAGTGAGGAGCTGCAGCACAAACCCTCTGGGTGGGAAGGAGGAGACAGGGGGATGCATGCATGCATTTCTTGGCCCATAACCAACACAACTGAAAGACCAGCAAACAGGACAGCTGACCCCAAGGCTCAGGGCAGAGTCTGTGTGTGGGGCAAGCTGAGAACAGAAAGGTGCAATCATGCCCAAACTCCCTGCATGACCCCTGGAACCACAGGAAGAAAACAAAGCCACAAACAGCATGCCACCAGAGACCTCTGCTCATCCAGCCAGTGGCAAACACCAAAGAAACTGTGGCAGCATTTTTGTTAAAATGAGAAACCAGAAAATTAATTAAAGAGATGGGGATAGATGGCCCATTAGAAACAGAGCTCAAAGCAATAATAAAAATGCTTAAGGAAGTGAATGATAATTTCAACAGAGATAGCAAACATCAAAGAAGATTTAAAAAGCATAATAAAAGACCAGAGAGAGATAATGACTACATTAACTGTAATGAAAAGTGGAATGAAAGTCACTAAAACAGATAAAATAGAAAAAGGAAGATGGATTGAGATTCCTCTGGGACTGTATCAAATGAAAAAATATCAGAATAATAGGTGTACAGAAGGGACAGAGGCAAAGCAAGGGGTCAAGAAATTATTTGAAGAAATAATGACTGAAAATTTTCCTAACCTGGTGAAGGAAATAGACATACAAGTCGAAGATGCACAGAGAATCCCAAACAAGATTATCCAAAACAGGAATACACTAAGACACATCATAATTAAAATGGTAAAAGTTAAAAAAGAGAAAGCTCTAAAACAGCAAAAGAAATTCAAGTAGTAACTTATAAGGGGACACCCATTCAATTCTCAGCTAGTTTCTTACCAGAAACTTCACAGGCCAGAAGGGATTGGCAGAAAATATTCAACATGAAAAAAACCAAGGATCTACAACCAAGAATAATGTACCCAGCAAGGCTAGCATTCAAAATTGAAGGACAGATAAAGAGCTTCTCAGGTAACAAAAAGCTAAAGGAATTTATCACTACCAAACCAATACTACAAAGAATGTTAGAGGGACTTCTTTAAGATGGGAGGAGGGATGGGAGAGTAGGTAAAATAAGGGAAAGGGATAAAGAAATTTTGTATTACTGTTAACAGAAAATTAAAAACAACAACAACAAAAAAAACAACTCATGGACACAGTCAATAATTCAGTAGTTATGTGAGTGCAAGGGGGGAGGTGGTGGGGGAGAAGAGACAGGGACAGAAAATATATGGTGATGAAAAGAAGACTGACTCTGGGTGACGAACACATATTACAACACATAGAAGATATAATGTAGACTTGTACACCTGGGACCTATGTTATTTTTACTAATCAATGTCACCCAATAAATTAAAAAACAAACAGTCAGCTAACAAGCCACCAAAAGATGTGGAAGAAACCTAGACACATAATAAGTTAACGAACCCCATCTGAAAAGGTCGCATACTGTATGGTTCCAGCTATGACTTTCCAGAAAAGGCAAAATCAGAGACAATGAAAACAACACTGGTTTCTGGTGTTTAGAGGAGGGAGTGGTGATCAAGTAGCATATAGAGAATATTCAGGGCCGTGACACTAGTCTCTATGACACTATAATGGTAGATATATGTCATCATAAATGTGTCCACACCCACAGAATGAACAGCCCCACAGTGAACCCCAACAAGAACTATGAATTCTGGGTGACATTGATGTGTCAATGTAGTTTCATCTATGTCACAGGTGTCCAACTTTTTGGCTTCCATGGGCCATACTGGAAGAACAAGAACTGTCCTGAGCCACACATAAAATACACTAACGATAGCTGATGAGCTAAAAAAAGGTCTGTGCATAATTTTCGTTATGTTTTAAGTTTACAAATTTGTGTTGGGCTGCATTCAAAGCCATCCTGGGCTGTATGAGGCCTGTGGGTCATATGTTGGACAAGCTTGATCTGTGTAACAAATGTACAACTCTGGGGGACGTGGAAAAATAGGAAGGAATGTGTGCAAGGAGCATATGAGAATTCTCTGTAACTTCTACTCCAGTTTGCTGTGAACCTAAAACCATTCTTAGTATTAGTTTGGTGCAAAAGTAATTGTGGTTTTCGGACCATGGATTTTAAATCATTATAACTAGGATCAAACACATCTTTATTAATCAAAGTAGGAACCATTACCATCAACACATTTTTGCCAACGAGAAAAAGTTTGTTATTTCCTGTAGCATAAAAATCTGTGCTTGGGGATTCAATGAACTCTTGGAAAGCATTTTTTGCATCCTACCAGTTGTGGAAGCATTTCCCTGCAAAAAGTTGCCGAGATGCTTGAAGTGGTAGTTGGTTGGTAAGAGGTCAGGTGAATACTGAGGATGAGACAAAACTTTGTAGCTCAATCCGTTCAACTTATAAAGCACTGGTTATGTGATATATGGTTCGGCATTGTCGTGGGGAAGTATTGGGCACTTTCTGTTGACCAATGCCGGCTGCAGACACTGCAGTTTTCAGTGCATCTCATCGATCTGTTGCACATACTTCTCAGATATAAAGGTTTTACCAGGATTCCAAAAGCTGTAGTGCATCAGACTGGCAGCAGACCACCAAACTGTGAGTATGAACTTTTTTTGGTGCATGTTTGGCTTTGGGAAGTGCTTTGGAGCAGCTTCTCGATTCAACCATGAGCTGGTCATAACCGGCTGTCATATAAAATCAACTTTTTGTTGCATGTCAAAACCTAATTGAAAAATGGTTCGTTGTTATGTAGAGTAAGAGAAGATGACACTTCAAAATGGCAATTTTTAAAATTTCCGGTCAGCTCATGAGACACCCATTTATCAAGCTTTTTCACCTTTCCATTTTGGTTCAAATGCCAAACAACGGTAAAATGGTCGACGTTGAGTTCTTTGGCAACTTCTTGTGTGTTGTAAGAGGATCAGCTTCAATGACTACTCTCAATTGGTTATTTTCAACTTCTAATGACCAGCCACTATGATCCTCATTGTCAAGGCTTTCATCTCCTTTGCAAAACTTCTTGAACCACTACTGCTCTGTAGGTTCATTAGCAATTCCTGGGTGAAATGTGTTGATGTTGTGAGTTGTCTCCACTGCTTTATGACCCATTTGGAACTCGAAAAAGAAAATGGTTTTAATTTGTTTTCTGTCTAACAGCATTTCCATAGTATAAAATAAACAGTAAGTAGTAAGTCATTAGCAAAAAATCATTAAGTGAGAAATGTGCATTAAAATGACACATAACATAACCACATTTACTTAAGAATGTATTCCAACATCAAACAGCAAATTTCAACAATGCAAAAATTGCAATTATGTTTGCACAAACCTAATATAAAATTCATCCTCAGACTTCTTTTTTTTTTAAATGTGGGTAGTTCCCTGGCTGGGAATCAAACCCAGGCCGCAACATTGACAGCGCTGAAGCCCTAACCATTACACCACCAGGGAACTCCCCATCTTCAGACTTCTGCTTCTCCAAAATATCTGTTCTCAGGTCCAAATGTCTTTCCAGCAGTTCTTTTTTTTTTTTTGCTTTTTGGTATGTGGGTAGCTCCCTGGTTGGGAATTGAACCCAGGCCGCAGCGCTGACAGCACCAGCACCGAAGCCTTAAGCCACTACACCATCAGGGAACTCCCACCAGCAGTTCTTTATGATCTTAGGAGAACAAAAATGTTTGTATCCACTGCTTAACAAAACACATTTACATATAATCTCACACCAATTAGGATGACCACTATCAAAGAAACAAATATCAAATGTTGCTAAAACTGTGGATAAACTGCATGCCTATGCATGGTTAGATAAAATATCAATTGGTGCAAACAGTATGAAAAACAATATGGAGGCCTCTCAAAAAATTAAAAATAGCATTATGCTATGATACAGCCATCCCAATTCTGGGTACATTTCCAAGAGATTTCAAAGGAAGGTGTACAAAAGAATTTTGCACACCCACATACATTGTAGCATTGTACATTAAAGCATATAAAAGGTGGAAGAAACCCTATTGCCATGGATAGATGAATAGATGAAGAAAATGTAGCATACACATACAATGGAATATTATTCAGCCTGGAAACAGAAATAGATCCTCTCACCCGATACAAAGACAAACCTTGAATACATTTCTTAAGTTAAGCACACAAGTCACAAACACAGATACTATATAATTCTACTTCAGTGAGTCACCTGATGAAGTCCAACTCACAGAAAAAAAAGAAAGGTAGTAGCCAGAGGCTTCAGGTGAAGGGAAATAAGTAAGTGATCATTTAATGGGTATTTTGAGTTAGTTTTGGAAGATGAAAATTTTCAGAGATCAGTTGTACCATAATGTAAATGTACTTTAGACGACTGGACTATATGTAGCTACAGATGATGAAGATGATAAGAGTTTAAGCATATGTTTTCACTAAAATTGAAAAGGAAAAAAAAATCTAAAAAAGATGAACTATAAACCATTTCAAAAATTACCTTTATTTCAAGAAGGTGTTTCTCTCACTAAAAGAATGTAAAATCTTCAGTAAATAGGTGTGGAATTAAGACTCTTTCCACAACTTAATTATACAGGATAAGAAAAGCACAGACCATTAACTGAAAACAACAAAAAAAATGTTCAAGCCAAGTCATGAACAAAGTCAGGGTAAAGTTATACAAACAAACATGCACCTAATTTTATAGGCAATAGACACATGGCTGATTCATATGAGTCAAAACCCATATTGTCTTAAATGTACTGAGGTGAAAATTGTCATTGACATTCACATTATAGAAGTAAAAGCCAAAAATGCACACTAACTAAATTTGAGGAAACTACTATAAAATAGGTAACATATTGTTATGGAATTGCAAAATGAGAATATGAGGAAATGTATCCCCAGAATTCTGACTACTACATACATGTACCATTGAAAACAATCTTTCTCTATAACTCACTTTCCACAGTGAGTGTACTCTAACGAAGAGCAAGCATTCTGAATAAGTGGCACAGAAGGAAAATTTCACAAAACATGTATTAGAATCATTCATAAATAGCACCAAGGAAACACTTTAATAAATAATCATTTAAAAGAAATTAGAGAAATTTTTCAGTTTTTAATATATACTCTACTAATCTTACACCAATAAGTCTATAATGCATCCTCCAGAGGAAAAAAAACCTTCATTGCTAAACAAAAGAACAAAAAAGGTTTAAAATTGCAAAGAATCAGGAATCTATAAAATTAATATTTGAGATGAAAGTATACCATGATTGAGAGACATGTTGAGGAAAGCAGATGAGAAACCTAATGATTACATTTCAGCAGAAGTAAACTGAAAATGTTTGAGAATGAAACATTTTCCAAAAAATGGGAGCCTAATATTTCTATAACTCACTTCATTTGTCCATGCGATATCAGCACTTCTGAATCTAAAAGCACAAATGTGACAAAGACCTAATCAGAAAGTAGAAACATGTAAGACACAGATCTGGGCAGCTTTACAGTGAGCAACACAGATTTATAAAGTGACAGTTATCATAAAATTAGGGAACAATGGAGACCTTCCTGTGCAGTGGGCAATGTTCTAAGCTCCTATGGCATTAATTCATTTAAAGATTCTGTGAGGTAAACATATACATTAAACTATTACATGAAGCATCTGGGGAGTACAGTCTTGAAATTTCTAATGTTAGTTCTTACGAAGCAAAACATTTTGAAGTGAAACCAAAAATGGTATTTTATCACTCAAGGGAGGTATCTTGTGCTGTGATGAAATTACTGAGTCTGAACTTTGTAGGGTCATGTTTGAAGTCTCCTTAGGATTAGAAATTACAAAGGAGAAATCATGAGACACCTGTCTTCAGTGCCCTTGGAATTTCTTCTGCACCATATCCTAGGATCGCCACCACTTCCTTCACAAACTCCTTACATGAGGCAAGAATGGAACTTAATCACTTCACAGAATATTCCTCTCTGCAGTGTGCACACATCTTCCCTGAGCCCCGAGGCAATGGAAGAGTAGATAGAACATGCTGGTCTCGACAGTCCAAAGGGGGGACATTGGCCCTAACTGTGATTTAAGAGAGTTCATGGAGCAGGAGGAAAGGCCCTAGAAGATGTAGGAACATGGGACATGTTGTACAGAACTATCCCTCTTTGACGGCAATAAAAAGAAACCTGGGCTTCTCACATCCTTTCCACTGAAGCAGAGCTTTCCCAAGAACATTTTAAGGTTTGGTTTCCTCCCTTACCTGTGGCCCTCTCACCTGTGTCATCTGCTTTCTTCATTCCCACCTACCTGGGTGGATGGACATGGTCTGTCTTCTCTTCACATTCCAGGAATTCTTCATTCTCTCCAAAAAGGTGACTAGGACTGGCTTAGAGATAGCAAGACCTGTTTATTTAAAAAAAGGAACATGAGTTAGATGGAGAATATCCAATTTCCAATTGACTAGTGCTCAGGTGAAGAAAGAGGATATTGCAGATTAGAATATTCTAGAAAATGAGTCTCCAAAACATTATTTCTTGACAGCACCTTTACTCTCCTAGAGAAGTTTTCAGATCCAGGTTTCACTTCCAAGGACTTACATGAGACAAATCTTCATGAAGACTTCTCTTCTACACCAGCAAACCCCAGTTTGATCCTCAGAGAGGGGACCAGAAACTCTACCACACAGAGCAGAAGCTCCCGGAAAGGCTGTACTAATGAAGGAAACACAACCCTGTGGGTGGGGTAGGAATTCTGGAAGAAGTCACCCTCACCCAGGGAGTGCAGGTTCCTGTAGTTCTCCAACATCACATCCATGTACAGTGTCCGCTGAGCTGGCTCCAGGCACACCCATTCCTCCTGAGAGAAATCTACGGCCACGTCCCTGAATGATAACCATCCCTGAAACAAGACACATTCACCACATGGGATGGAAAAGGTCCTTATGTCATCCAATATGAAAACAAGCATTAAGAAGACTGGTTGACCTAGAGGGTATGTGGAATTAAAACAGAAGGATCACTCACAGTAATATTCTCTAGTGTATTTTCTAACTCTGAGAAAGGAGGAAGACATATGATCCACAAAGCACTGTAGAGACTTTCCTGTTCTGGAAGATAAATTTTAAAATTCAGGCATTAACACAGGCATATGAAATGAACAGGATACACTGTGTAAATTTATCACTTGGAAATGTCATGGTGAGTTAGAAATGCAAAGTACTTTTCAAATTTTAACTTGGACAACAAGGAAGTGGAGTGTTGTAAAAATGCAGGTTCTGACTGAGAAGTTGGGGCCTGAGTTTCTACATTTAATAAGCTCACTCAGCTAGTGATGCCAATGCCTGTGGTCCATGTGTCACACTGTTGAATAGCACAGAGGAAGAAAACATGAAAATTCATACATGAGTTTGAACTGAGTTTTATGGAATTTACAGTTCTCGTGAATTGGGAAGCATAACCATACAATCCTCTTTGAAAATTTACTATATACTAGAGTGTTGTAACAGTGTTTTATACATTACTTTATAATGCAAAAGTAATCTCAGAACCATATTATTCGTCCTCTTTTATAAAAATATTTTATGAAGTATCCAGTAAATGGTAGAACCCATGTTTTACTTCAAAATGTCTCCAGAATTTATCAAAAAGGACACAGACCAATACACAGAGACAACCATCAAGAACGTTCATAGAAGTTTCCTTAACTGAGAAGAGAAACAAATTAAACAAATAAGAAGAAATAGCTCAAGTTAAACAAGAAGAAATAGCTCAAATTATGTTAACATTTGTTGCACAAGATGATGGACATGGGAACTCTGGACACATTAAAAGTGATGGAGAAGATCATTTTTAATTTTTAGGTCACTGAAATCACAATCACTTTCAATTGTGTAAACATCAAATGTCTTTGTGGATGACAATCTGTATTTTATAAACACACATAGAATATGAACACATGCAGTTATATAAAATAAATTATAGCTGGTTTCTTAGTCTCATTTCTTTTTTTTCCCTCTTTTTTAATTTATTGGGGTGACATTAGTAAAAATTACATGGGTCCCAGGTGTACAATTCTATTACATCTTTTTTGTGTTGTATTATGTGTTCATGACCCAGAGTCAGTTCTCTTTCCATTGCCACATATTTGTGTCCCTGTCCCTTCTCCTCCACCCCCTACCCACTTAGCCTCAGGTAATACTGAATTATTGACTGTGTCCATGAGATTTGTTTCTTTGTTGTTTTTGATTTTATGTTAACAATCAAACTAAATTTCTCCATCCCTTTCCCTTTTTTTACCCACTCTCCCGTCTTAAAGAAGTCCCTTTAACTTTCTTTGTAGTACTGGTTGGTGATGTATTTCTTTAACTTTTCCTTATCTGAGAAGCTCTTTGTCCTTCAATTTTGAATGCTAGCCTTGCTGGATACATTGTTCTTGGTTGTAGATCCTTGGTTTTCATCACATTGAATATTTTCTGCTAATCCTTTCTGGTGAGAAATCAGCTGAGAATCAAATGGTTGTTCCTTTATAAGTTACTACTTGCACTTCTCTTGCTGTTTTTAGAATTTTTTCCTTTTCTTTAACTTCTGTCATTTTAATTATGATGTGTTTTGGTGTGTTCTTGTTTGGAATCATCTTGTTTGGGATTCTCGGTGCATCCTCGACTTGTATGTCCATTTCCTTCACCAGGTTAGGAAAATTTTCAGTGATTATTTCTTCAAATAATTTCTTGATCCCTTGCTTTTCCTCTGTACCTTCAGAAACACCTATGGTTCTGATATTCTTCCACTTAAAACTGTCCCAGAGGAACCTCAAACCATCCTCATTTTTCTGGATTTTCATATTATCTGTTCTAAATGGGTGTTTTCTGCTGGCTTTTCCTGCAAATCACTGCTTTGCACTTCTATTTTATCTAGTTTGGTGACTTTTACTCTGTTCTTCATTACAGTTAATGTGGTCATTACCTGTCTCTGGTCCTTTACCATAGTTTGTAAGTCTTCTTGTTTTTTTTGGTGGTGGTTCCGACTGGGGATCGAATCCAGGCTGCAGCATTGAAAGCGCTGAAGCCTAGCCACTATACCACCAGGGAACCCCTGTAAGTCTTTCTTCTTTAATGTTTCCTATCTCTCTGTTGAAATTATTATTCAGTTCCTTAAGCATTTTTATGATTGTTGCTTTGAGCTTGGTTTCTGATGCGTCACCTGTTCCCACCTCTTTAATTCTCTGGTTTCTCACTTTTTGCAGCTTCTCTGGATCCTCCCAGCTGTAATTTCTTTGGTGTTGGTTTCTAATACTAAGCAGACAGAGGTCTGGGGTGGGGGGAGGGGAGTTTGTGGCTTCGTTTTCTTCCTGTGGCTCTGGGGGTCATGCAGGGAGTTTGAGCGTGATTGCGTCTTTTCTCAGTTTGCCCCATGCACAGATTCTGCCCTGAGCTTTGGGGTCAGCCTTGTATGCTGTTCTTTCACACCAGCTGGTTGTGGGCCGAGAAACGCATGCTCGCCGCCCTGTCTCCTCCTAACCAGCCAAAGCATTTGCGCTATGGCTCCTCACGACTCAGTCACTCCCTGTCCTCTGGGAACTAGAGTGAAGTCCAGCCACTGCATTTTGTGGCTGGGTCTGCACTTCTGGGGGCCAAAGTGAGGTGGGTGCTGTATCTCACACCCCCACCCTTGGACCAAGAGAAGCCCACATGGCTGCATCCCCACGCTTCTCTTTATTTCTCCTTTGTTTAACTCTCTGCCCCCCTGCAGATACCTTAATGCCATGAGTAGGTTTCTTAACTGTGATTGTGCATTGTGTTCAGGGTCCTTGGTTGAAGTATAGGTGTTTTATTAGTTGTAATCTCCAGAGGAGTTTCTCAGACATACCTCTCATGTCGCCATTTTGTTGCATCTCGGTCTCTTATTTCTTTTAAAAATTTTATCATTTGTGGTGAGTTTTCATAAATTTAACATACCTGATCACACATTAATATGATTCTTGTAAACTTTTTTGAAAATACAAAGGAGTGATAAAAAGGCAAGTCTGTGACATGACTGTGGAATATAATGAGAATTTATTTGACTGAGGCCTGACTCATTAAAAGTTCCACTTGTAAAAGCAGTATCTTCAGTAAGCAAAAGTGAGAGCCTTCATTTTGGAAAGGAAATGACAAGGAAAAAGAAAGAAAAGGGAGTTTCCAGATATGATGGTTTTTGCACATCTCTCAATAAATTACTTTCACATTCATGACAAACAGATATCATGAAGACTTCTATTCCACAATGAGCAAAGCTTATTCATGATAAAGAAGATGATGTTAACTTTAGAGTGAAGAAAGCACCTCAACCAAGTGAAAATCAGGTGAGAGAAACAAATGGATACCAGCTGACCCAGGCACACAGAAGGGCACATTATCACTGCTGTGATATTTCTGGCAAAAATAAATAAGAAAATCATAATCTGAACCTGCTCATAAACACATCAGTTTTATGCAAATTTCAATACATATATAGCTCCAGAGTTTTGTAACTATAATAGTGCATTTACTTTTTTTTTTTATTTTTTTATTGTGGATAGTTCCCTGGCTGGGAATCGAACCCAGGCTGCAGCGTTGACAGTGTCGAAGCCTTAGCCACTACACCACCAGGGAACTCCCAATAGTGCATTTAAAAATTAAGTCTTGCAGTTCCCTGATGGTGTCCTGCATACATGTGCATACTCTTATCCCAACTCTACAGACCTGATGCTACTGCCATAGGTCCCCATACCCACCCAGTAAGGACCTTGGACATCAATGTCTTCCCAGGTGGCTCGGTCACAAAGGGGATGTTTGCAATAGTTGCGGGTCAGTAACTCACAGTGAGAATTCCTCATGCCCAAGACCTGGATGGACAAAATGCAGAGAAAGCTCTGGGACAAAGGACAGAAGTACTCTCACATTCCAAAAAGGGGCCATATACTAAACCTGAGAAGTTCAGGGGAGGTCAGTATACCAGGGCCTATAATCTAAGGCAGAAATTAACCACACAGGATGGTCTGGACAGAAAAATTCCTAACTAAAACAAGTTACAGTAGGTAGGTCTATCCTTGTCCGGTAGTTTCCTTGACAAAGGTCCATCTTTACCTTAAGTGAGTCTATTGTCTTTTTGCTTCTAAGGAATGTCAGAGTAATCTCCTTTTCCAGGCACCTTAAGGCACAACCTAGGCACCAGAGCAGGAGACAGAAAACTCGTTACTGTTATCTTGTTCCCTGCATACCATCTCTATGTACTGTAAATGTCAATTATTAACGATCCTGTACCCCCAGATGTAAAACAAATGTCTCTCTGTTTTACTTATATTCAATCCCAGAGACTTCCCCACTTTGCCTTCTCCTGCCCCTTTAAATGCACCACCAATAGATTCCATGTAATCCTCCTTACGTCTTCTCCTTTGATTCTAATGTATAAAATAAACTGCAAAACTGCCATTCTCCGGAGCGTTTTCACAATCTTTTGAGATACTGCTTCCTAACAGCTGCCATCAGTTTGGCTCAAATAACCTCATTAAAATTGGCTATAGGTTTGGATGTTTCTTCTGTCAATACTTTACAGAGCTGACTCTCATGAGAGGAAAAGGAAAAAAGTTAAGTAGATGGAAACCACCCACCCAGCTAGACAGATAGGTCAGAGGTAGAGAATTAAATGCTGCAGGTTCTAAACACACAGATTTTAGAGGAAAAGCAGACAAGGCCCCTGACCTGGGACTGAATGCTTACCTGAGAAGCAGCCATTTCATCTTTATCTTCCACATGCTCTGAGTTGATAGCTCAGGTGACGTTCTGTTGAGGAATCACATCTACATCTTAAGAATGTGCCTTCAAGAGTGTCCACATAGGCCCTAGTCTGCTTCCCCCACACTCACAGGCAGAAGGAACTTGAAATGCTGAAAAGGACACCGTGTCCTATCTTCTGTCACAGGACACAGTAACAATGAGCTCTACCTGGAAATCAAACTGTCAGGTTTTTCTTTCTTTTCCTCATGAGCTGTCCCCTCCCACAGATGTCCACAAATTCCCACTGCAATGAGAACATCAGCTTCTCTCCTACCCTCCAAAACCCAAAAGAGCTGTTATCACCCCTGATCAAGCCTGCTCTCAACCTTCACAAATCTGTTTAGGAGCCCCATGCTAATTCCTGGCCTTGCCTTAGAATCACCTATAACATCTCACTAAAACAATGATACTCTACCCAGACCACTTGTTCAACTCACAGAGGAGGGCACAGGTGATGTGACTTCTTGAAATGCCTCAGGAGATCTAGGAGGAACCCTGGTGCATGCAGGTCTCTGGGGAATGAGGGCCCACTCTGACTTATAGTTCTGCAGATGTGCAGGGGGCCCAGAAGTGGCATTATCTTTAAGTTTCCCTGGAGGTGCTGACCTTGCTCCCCAGACCTGCTGGCAGTAGCACTGGACTACAGAGCTCAGAAGCCGCACACTTAAGTCCTCTAAGGGAGGGGTAAGGGTTGGGGAACCAATTTCTAGAACAGCCAGCTCCCTGGGCAGAATTCCTTCCTATTTTCTAGGAAAACATAGAGAAGTTATAAACTATATAATGATGAACATAGATTTTGGGGCTGAAAACTCTGAAACAGGGTTGGCTTTTTTTTTTTTTTTTTTTTGGTAGCTCCCTGGATGGGAAATGAACCCGGGCCGCGGGATTGAGAGCACCTAAGCCTAGCCACTACACCACCAGGGAAATCCATGGGTTAGCTTTTGAAAATCACCAATCAAGCTAAATATAAGGTGTTGGAAAGAGAAGTCACATTAGGTGGTGAACTTATTATACATCAAGTTGACAATGCACTGTAGAATTGTATACCTGAAACCTATGTAATCCTTGCTAACAGATGTCACCCCAATAAGTC
>PVJL010007036.1:0-83405 GCA_004026885.1 Lyroderma lyra
CTCCCTCCCTCCCTTCCTTCCTTCCTTCCTTCCTTTCTCTCACTCCTTCTTATTTTATATCCATAAAAGACACATGACTTGGTGAACTAAGTTGGCTAATGTCAGGACAAATTTTAAGCCAAGAAAAAAATGTTAAGCAAGACACTTCGCAAGTGCCTAGGGCTTAGAAATCACATCCAATGTCCCAGCTCATGTAGGATTGTCTTCACATATTTTTTTAATTCTACTCTAAATTCTGTTCTAGGCCCTATGTATATTAAACATCTTAGTAGAAATAAAATTCAATTGCATGCTGACATTTCTAATTTTTGAGCATTTTGCCTGCTATTTAAAAGGGTATGAATTTCAAAAAATGCAATAAACTAACTCCCAGTCATGTCTCTTTATTACAAACTGGAGCAGTCTGTGCCCTGCAGACTGTGAGTTATTTAACCTTAAGCAATTCACTTAACCTTGCTAAACCTTGGTTTTTCCACCTATTAAAGTGGGGACAGAAACTGTACTTGACTTAGGATTGTGATGTAAAATATGAAGGAAGCACTTAGCAAAGTGCCTGGCACATTGTAGGAGCTAAGTAAATATTGTCTGTTAATCAAATTACTATGATTATTTGCCACAGACATTCACAGTTTCTGTTGTCTAAAAATTGACCTTCTTTCTATAGAATGATATTTCTTGACTGATATTTGTATACCATCTGCTCTAGTTATTTAGTACAAATGAGTTTATACTGAGCAATCCATATTTTGCGAAGTAGTTGAACAGAGTTAAGAATGAGCTTACATTCATAAAACAGAATGAACTAATGGTACAAAGTAAATTTCCTAATTAGCTCTTTAATTTTAGCTACTTGAAATCCACACCAAATCCATGTGTCTTTTATATTAATAAAATATAATTACTACTCTATTAATTTTTCATGATTCTAAAAGACTACAGGGAATATTTTAAATTCTTATGATTTTTCATAATAAAGATAGGATAGATGTGTGTGTGTGTGTGTGCATGTGTGTGTGTATAAAATGTGTGATCATGTGTGTATACCGTGTAGCAAAATAAAATTTTCTAAAAGTTTCTAGTAAATACTATGACTTAAGAGGAGAAACAAGAATATTTATCCTTTATATCACTAACAGGTATGAGCTCAAAATAAAATGAAGAAATTACATAAAGGTAAAACTAGAATTGCACTTTTTAAAGGTATGTGTCAAGTAAGAATGGGAAGATAATGTAAGGCAGAAATATTCACCTGTGAAGCAGACATTGTCACATAACATGTTTAATAATTGCACACTCTTAGGTCAACTCTGGAGTCAAAGATCTCAAATGTAAGGGTTAAAAATTGTTTTCAACTAGATGATAATGCTCCCTTCATCTTCATTTTGGTGTCTATAAAATGTATATTATATGGTATTTACTCTGCAGATTACCCATATCTATTTAACGCTCTTTAATTCTCCTCTCCCAACCTTTACATGTTTCCCATTCCATCTCAGGCAAGCCAAGAAAAGAATAAATTTCCTAAATTGGGAAAAAATTAAAAATAAAACTTAATCTTACATCCTGATTGTTTCTTTTAAAGTCCTGAACTGCAGCCATTTTACTTAATTTCTTTTCAAATCATCTGTATTTGAATGTGACTAACACATGATACTTAGAATATAAAACGACTTAAGATACCAGGTTCAATAATCCTTAGGTGGCTCTATGCAAAGCAGATGTCCTGCTATACTTTCCAGATGCTAGCTGTAAGAATAATTAATTAAAGACAGTACTTACATATCATTTTAGTACATTTCAGTACATAGTTAAAACCATGTTAGAGAAAAGGGAGAGCGAGTGAAAGCCAGGACTACTTAACTGCAAAGGCGGTTGCCAAGAAAGATTAAGTTCACATCTGTTATGCCAACAATAGGCAGAACTAAAAAGCAGCTGTAACCAAATTTAGAAGTGCTTGCTTCGTGCGCTGTGACAACACTAAGAATTATTAAATACCGACTTTGTTCACAGCTTTGCACTCTGCATGCTTTTGATGAGGTTTCAATTACTAGTTATTCCAGAAATCCTCAGACAACCTGAGATGCCAATCGACATAATAGGAATACAATAACCTGGTAAGATTGAGTTTTCAATTTTCTAGAGAAGACAGTTTTCTAGAGAAGTCACTACAAACAATACTATTTTCCCCCTGTGGTCAATAGGAAATATATTGCTTGCTAATCAGTCTCTTTTATTGAGTGTTACCTTGACTTTTGTATGCTCTACAAATTATCTCTAATATTTTGTTAAACTTAATGAGCGCTGACTACCCATTATGTTCAAAGGCCTGTCCTAGGTGACAAAACCAGCCAGGATTCTCTGCTCAAAGGTTTAGTCCTCATTCAGAGACTATTAAAGTGCTATTTTGAAGTTCAACTTATCAAAAACACTGCTTATATGACCTAAACAAATATTAAGTTGAATCTATCATATTGACTTTACCTTTGTACAACCTTTATCACAACTTAGTATTTAGTAGCATTTTCTCAAGGCAGAGAACATAGGTAAGTTGTTAATTTACAAATTTAAAAAAAAAAACAAAAACTTCTTCCTTAAGATAACCAATGGATGTATTTGAATCTTTCATTGTTTGCAAAGCATAGTGTTAGCTTCTTAGAAAAAAAACTGAGGTAATCAGAAATGAAAATCAAATATGGGTGCCAAAAAAATGCAGACACATTTTAAGAGATGTTACCTATGTATTACTTCTTGAAATTGAATTGAATTATGGTAGCAATGTGTATGTAGTATGTTTGCTCAAAAGATGGTATTAATCAAACGAAGGCTAGCACCACCATGTGACAGGCCAGATAAGTCAAAGAAAATAGCTGACACAGCGGTTGTTGTTCAAGGAGATCAAGACCATTTGCTAGAACAATGGATAGGACAAAGAGCTGCAGTTGAATTTCCCCCATGTTCTCCTGACTTAACACCCCTTGATTTCTACCTTAAAGGATGTGGTGTACCGTGAAAACCCAGCTACACCGGCAGTACTTCAGGAAGAAATTGAATCAGCGTGCACAGCGATACAAGTGGACACTGGTCAACGTGGCTCAAGCAGAAGTTTGTTGTAATCAGAAGAGTCTGGATGCTGGTGGTAACCACTTTGAGCACCTCTTGTAATCGCAGAAGTCAAATGTGACTTATATTCATCTTTTGTTATCGTATGTATTGAGTAGTGCAATTTTAATGCAGTTTTTTCCTATCTTAAAATGCGTATACATTTTTTGGCACCCTCTGTATATAAATCAAACCATTATGTTGTGTGCCTTAAATTTATACAGTGATGTATGTCAATTATTTCTCAATAAAACCAGAAAAAAAAACCGCAAAGTGAATACAAAGACATAATTTCAGTAAAATCTAAGTTAACATTAAATTGATGTGACACATGATGCTGAATATTTTATTGAATATTAAATTGTCTTTCGCAATGTGAATTAGTATCTGTTTGCTAAAGTGATGTTCGTAGTATCCGTATGCTACAGTGAGGTTCTTATGCGTTGTGCAAACTGAGGCATGTTATGTCTGTTATTACATTTCTCTTTTCCAAACTCCTGTGAAAACTTCATTAAAAGAGAAAAGAATAAGAAAAAAAAAAAAAAAGAAAGAAAGGAAAAAGGAACGAAAAGAAAAAATCAAGAACGTACTCTATTCAAGATTCTCTACTATAGTAAGGTTGACATTTTTTGTAGCAAGATCAATAATTTACAAGTGTGGGAGTTGTCTTTTAGGATCAGCAAAAAGAACCTTGAGAGCTGGTTTTAATCCCATTCTAAACCATATCCTTTTAGCGCAGCCATTAGCACTCACTACTAACAGACTTTCTCTAGTTAATTTGTTTATTTTACTTGGTAATTGTCTTTCTCTGTCTCCTTTTCCTAAAAGGTAAACTCCATGGTGGCCCTAGTCTGTCTCATTCACGCTGATTCTATCTCCAGTGCCTAAATAATACTAGACACTTAGGAGAGGAACAGTAAATAATAGCTGAATTAATTAAGTAATGAAAATTATAGTACTAACACTAGTAATACCATCCATCCACATGAAACCATTAAAGTAAGAATTTCTTGTTTGTACTTTTGTCCCTTTTCAATACTGTTTCCACAAATATTACAGTTTTGCAGATAGTTGGCCCAACTTCATCCCAGCTGGGATATGAGTAATAAGAAAACATTTATAAAGCACTTTGAATCTCTGCCATAAAGTATTATATGTAAATAAGAGGACCTTATTCATTCAAACATGTCCTGAGTCTCCACAGGGTAATACACACTTGCACACAAATTAGCGTTATTAATCCTCATTAGATCCTATAGCAGACAATGTGCCTCTAGATTTACAGACTAGGAACAATGCTCATATTAAGTAGTTGGAATCTGAACCTACTCTAAATCAGTATTTTGTCATAATCTTATTTTCTTCATTTTTATTTTTTCCATGTTAGCAGACGCATCAGCGCTGTGTTATTTTCCCATCTGCACAGTGGACGTGCCTTGGCCATGGGGAAGGCTCATTCATATAAAGATCTATTCACTGGAGGCAACAAAGTGCGATGCTCAAGCTCTCAGTTTCTGGATATAGACTGTTCACAATTGGCTTCGTCACTTACAGGCAGAGAGTCCTTGGGCTTAATATCTCCATGCCTCAGTTTCCTCACTTGTAAAACAAGGATAATAATAAATGTTAACCCTTGTTAATAACAGTAGACCATTGCGACCACACTTTGTGATTTCTCCATTTCTCTCTCTTTTACTTTTCTGCAAAAATCTATATTGTTTTCATTTGATACCTGACTTGAGAGCGGGCTTAGGGTTGATCAAAAAGCTGCCTAGTGGCTTCAGGGAGGGTTCAGGCAGAAGCCCTGACACCAGGGAGATGCAGAGGGGCCCCTCAAAGGCTGCTGGGGTCCTGAGGCTCTCAGTCAAGCTCCAAGGTGAGCCTGTCAAAAAGATGCTCACCCAGTGCCCTGTAGGGGTCAGCCAGCCTGCTACTACTCAAGTGGTTGCCCATCTTGATGAGTTTCACCTCCTCATCAAGGAAGTGGCTCTCCAGGAAGGCACAGAGATGGGGGTCTGTGGGGTTAGAACCCAGGCCATGCAGATCCCAAAGGACCTGGTTCAAGCTCTCTAGGACTATGGTGGCTTCGGTAGCATCCAGGGCTTTACCCCGCTCACCTCTGGTCAGCTCTTCAGGTTCAGAAGAGGACGTGACTGTCACGCTGATGTGCATCTCCAGGAGAAGCCAGGCGCCCTCGTGCTTCCCCTCCCCAATTCAGGGAAGAAATGGCCCATGTCCTCCAGAGTCACCTTGTCGCTGGGGGACTAGATGCCCAGTGAGAATTAGGTGTAAGAAGCCCACTCACAGATGTAGGCTGACCAGTCTGTTCAGGGCGGCCGCCACCTGGGTGGAAGAATCCCAAGAATCTGGGAACTCGTAGTTGGTCTTCACTAAGGAGCTAAACTCAATATATGGTGTTGGCTGGTCTTTGAGGCAGGAGATGGCTGTGATTATTCCATAGTCTGTGGCTGGAAAAGATGTCAGAGGGTGGTGGGAGGCTGGAAGAAGGGGCGTCCCTGGGTCTGTTATATCCAGTCACTCTTTAAGCAAGAGACATCCAGGGGACCATCTAGTGCAGCAGTCGGTGTCTAACCTTTTGGCTTCCCTGGGCCAAGCTAGAAGAAGAATTGTCTTGGGCCACACACAGAATACACTAACACTAATGATAGCTGAACTAAAAAAAAAAAATAAAATAAAATAAAATAAAAAATCTCATAATGTTTTAAGAATATGTGTTGGGCCACATTCAGAGTATCCTGGGCCACAGGTTGGACAGGCCTGGCCTAGTGGCTGTCTCCATTTCTTTAGCAGATTTAAAGCATGTCACCAAGTCTTCCATCCTAAGAGAGATAATCAATTTTTAAAGAATCCCTTTCCTAGATATGAAAATGGCTTGGAACTTAGTATAAAGTCTTCCCAGAAATAGAGCAAGATTTAGCACATTTCATATATACCTGTGAAGAAAGGAAATCAGGGAGAAAAAGATTGAGTTTTTCAGAAAGATTTGCATGACTTCATACTTCCCTTTATGTTCTCTAAATTATCAGAGATCATAGAGACAAATCTACCAGTATCTAACTGAAAATACTGAAATTTCTTGCATCTGCATTATTAGTCTTTATCATGTGAGATTGTTTCTAATAACTGCTTTGTTTCAGTATATTTCATATACACTACAATTCACTCATTTAAAATGTACAAATCAATAGTTTTTAGTATATTTACACAACTGTGCAACCACTACCACCACAATCAATTTTAGAATGTTTTCATCACCCTGCAAAGAAACCCCATATCCATGAGCAGTCAGTCTCTATATTTCCCCAACTCCCCAGTCCTAGACAAGCACCAGTTTACTTGGTCTCTGAGACTTTTAAAAAATGAAAAATTCAAAAGTTAAGTCAATGAATGTATTACAAAGTATACACAGTTTTACAACTAAAAGTTGAATCATTTCTTGAATACTTGGAAATTAAAGTGTTAAAGATGCATATAAAATACATGTTATAATCAAATCCCATAGGTAACACCTACTGCAATGATGAGAATATGAAGGCAAGGAGCATGCTATCTATTCACAGTGAATTTGAGAAAATAGGATATGAATAATGAAGAAGAATGAGTGAAGTACATTCTATGGGCATCGGAAGTAACTGAAACAGGCTAAGAAATCCAAACCGGGTAGTAAGGGATGGGTAGGACTGATATTAGCAAAGAGAAGTGGGGCAGAAATTTTAATTTTCAACTTCGGCGAAGCCTGTGCTTTTATTCACAATGCAAATAAAGTCACCCAAAATACTCTGAGTTATCAATTTACCATATATTTAAATAAGTATTAAGTGACCCCCATCCCCTAAGTTTTCTTAAAATATTCCAGAAAGTAGATTTTTTAAATAAAAGAAGATATGTGGACAGCTTGTTATTTCTTATTATAAAATGTCTCATTTTGCTACAAGGATCAGGTTGTTATTTCTGAAACCAAGAAAAGTAAATACAGAAAAACTGCAGAAAGAAACATAAAGACAACTTTTTATATTGCAAAGAGATGGATGAGTTCTTTAGAGAGAGCAGTTGTGTTAAGACTGTGAGATTTATACTGTTTTAAACTTCCATGTAAATCCATCTTCCCTGCTAGAATCTGAACTGCATTAGGGTCCTCAAGAGGGTCCACTACACACAACCTTTCTTCCCTGCCTGACTTCTGGATCAACTGAAACATAAGGCAGGGGTTAGGTTGATAAAAAGCCATAATATCACCTTTGTTACTAAAAGCAAGGTTGGACAATGTGGCATATATCTGCAGGCAGATATGACAGTGAACTCCAGAATCCAAAGCCCCGGATGGGCAGAGAGAGCTTGTGCTTAGAGAAACAGCTGAGAAATCCTGCCCCCTGCTTGTGGCTGACTCAGTAAGAAGAAGGGAGCAGCTGGGTGGAGTCCTTTTCTTCCCAGTTTTTTCTTTCAGTCTGTTGAGTAAATTATTCTATATGCCCAAGGGCAGTGCTTGGATGTCAAACTTGAACACCCAACAGAATCACTTTGAGGGCTTGTCACCCAGCTTATTAGTTTGCATTTCTGACAAGTGCCCAGGTGGTCTAATGCTGTTGACTTGGGGATAGTGGGGCACGCCACACTTAGAGAACCCCTGGCATAGAACCAGGGGTCAAGAGCATCATGTTGCTCCAAGATGGGCAAGAAGTGTCCCCCACAACAGCTTCCACAATGGCGATGGCTTATCCTGGCCCTGTTCTATTTTCTCCTGCTGTCAGTGATGGGCATACGGGCAACAAGTATTTGCTGGATTGAATTGAATATTAACATTGCTGAACTTCTGTTGCAACTAGCATGTGAAAACAATTTTTTAAAAAATTTGAAATGTGAGTCCTGAACTTTCACCCATTTTTAAAACCAAACTCCATATCATCTTCATTTGAAGTTCTTGATCCTGATGCTTAACTGACTCACCCCTTCACGAGGGCAGGCTGGATGAATTAGGAGTGATTTGAGACTACAACACTGTAAACATGCCTATTTCTGTAGTTTTCTTCTGAAAGTACCAGAATTCTCCTCCAAAGGACATTTTCATCCCACTGTTTCTCAGGGGAATTTGGTAGTTTGAGTAACTGGGAAATTCAAACCAAGAGTCTGACTTTTCTGATACAGACTCTAAACATGAGAAGATTTCCTTATCTTTCCTTATCTGGCAACTCCTGCTATTTTCCTTCCTCACACTCTAGCTAAATCTCTCATTCACCATTTCTAAATTATATTCAGGCTTTTCACAGATAAGAAAATATTTATTCTCAGTTTTGCGATGAGTCTTAAAAAACAATTTAGGCTACATTAAATTAAAGATGATATAGTTAACAATACTTCACACATTTCAGATACTGAATAATTTAAAGGAAATAAGCATTTTGTAAGGAAAAAATTGTTATAACTGTAACATGAATTCAGAACTCAGAAATGATATCAAAAATGCAAAAGATTTTATAGCGTTACAGAAAGCTTAACTTTATGGAATTTTTCAAGAACTGCATGAAGCACTTGGCCAAGTTGAATTCTATTAGTCACTCTTTGACTGCCCCCTACTGGCTAAATTAGAGTGCTGATCAGGGTATAGTACTTGGTCTTCAGATTTTACTAAAAACATTTGCTCTGAGATTTTTATAAATTTTTAGATTTTGTAGAAGGCTTACGTGATTCTTATTTTCTACATCTTTATACAACCAAAATTATTTTTTTATTTATCTTTAATCCTTTGTGATACATATTTTGATTTTTCATTTGTATTAGTCACTTTCTATAGGGCTTTTTAAATAATGATAATGAAAGCATTGCACTCAGGGATGACCACAAACAAGGAATTCAGTGTACTTCATCTTCAAAGACAGAAATTTCTCTTCTTATAATTTAGTGGTTTGCTGAACTCAGAGGCTGTGAGTTTTGTAACTAATGCTTTACATGTCATTTTTCATTTTTATTTTATTTTATTTTTTTTATTTTTTATATGTGGGTAGTTCCCTGGCTGGGAATTGAACCCAGGCCGCAGTATTCACAGCGCCGAAGCCTTAGCCACTACAACACCAGGGAACTTCCCCATTTTTCATTTTATACGTTTGTTTTTCTATACTTATTGATAGCAACTGAATACAGACATATGAAAATTTTTTATTGGACACTGATAACATTGCTTTTTTAAAGGTTTCAAGGAATATCAGTGAAATGACAAAGTCTTAAAAACTTGGGGAGCAGTTGTGGGAGTTATGTCAGATGGTTTATATAGGTTTTTAAATTGTTTTAAGTGGAAAGCTTTAATCCTGATATTCCGAGTTTCTTAGCCTGTGAACTGAGATTGTGGATGGGGACAGTTTAGGTATAAATAATGGTTTGCAAACCAGGTGAATTTGTCTCCCTGTTCACTTGTCCCAAGAGTTAAAATATAAGGGCTGATGCTCTGAGGGCTTGTGATGGCCAGTAGAGAGTATTCCTTCAATGGCCACCCCAAGGAAGTGAGCACTTGTCATATCAAGGAGGGATAAAAGTTATCTCTACTTTTCTTTAAAAAAATAGAGGAAGTTGCTAGGACAAAGTGTAATCCTACCCATTATGGGGCAAGGTCTTTCTGCAGAATAAAAATTAGAGGTTACACAAAGGCTAAAACTTGCACTATAAACTTGAAGGTCTAAAATAATATCATTTAACTTTATTTTCTCCAAATCTAAATAAATCTTGAGACTGAGCTCATATCACATTGAGTTATCAAGACATTCAGCTTTAGTCATTATTATCCTGGGCTTCCTCTGACTCTAGTATCAGGTGAAGAAGATCCCAGCAATCTTGTGTAGAACAAAATACTGGGAATGGTGCCTCCAGTTACCCATCCTCCCTGATTGCCATGACACCTGTCCAATACCCAAGTCCGCATGTTCTGCCTTTGCCCAGGCACGCTATGGTGGAGGTGGTGTTGGGGAGACTGCAAGTCCCTATACTCCCAGAATCTGCAGGCCTCCTTCCCCTGAGTCCTAGAAAATGGCCACTTCCTACACCTGATCACCTCTCTCCTTCCTTTGCTGAGTCACCCACTGTAATCTCCTTAATGAGTTCAGGCATTCCTTATAGCCAGCATGGAAGATTGCAAACTTCTGCCAGAAGGCTGCCAAAGGACCTCCCTGGAGGCAGACAAGCACCAAGGCAGAAAGAAACAATGCAGAGAATAAATAAAACTTGGTTTCCATTCTTACTGATTCTTCTACAGCAGTCAAATTAAAATTCATGAAATTATTCTACCATATTTGCAAAATTAGGGAGAGCGGAATGAAATGAGAAAGATTTGAGTCTGGGAAACCAGAAGATTTAGATAAAAGGACATAATTTCTCTGAATCTTTGTAATGCATTGTTTAACCTATTTACTTACGTCTGCTGCCACCTGCTGGTGCAGAGGGATTCCTAGTGTGCTGAGCCAGTGAGGGAGACAACTCATGCTTTAATTCATGGCAGCCTGTTCATATCTGTAAGGTTCAAAGATAAGCCCCTTCAAGGAATCATAAAAGGTTGCCAAGAGAATGCTGATAGTACTTTAAATACAAATAAAAATGTAGTAGACTGGGGAGAGGTCTATAGAAAGAAAAACCAGATAAGGAAGTAGATATACAATACCAGAGGTCAGTAGGTTAGAGCTAGAAAACTAACATTAATTTTATTAATGTTGTGGATGCAGTGCTTCAATATTTGTAATAGGGTTTTCTAGGCTCCTGTAGTTATTCAGACAGTTAGAGAAGACAAAGTAATCTCAGAGTATATTTGAGCTGTTCAATGCATATTCTGTTGAAGACTTGCTCATCTCTTACCCATTTTACTATTAATCTAAATCAGCATCACCCAGAGTTGATGTATTCTTTTTTTTAAGCTGGACAAAGATAGGCAATGTAAAACCACTCTTAAAGACCACCAAAGTACAAATTCTACAGTCTGAAAATTAGGCTGACTCCATGATAGACACAATAGCCTTAATGTTCAAGGATTAGCTTGATGTCAACCAGTGTAGGGTCTGGAACCAATATATAGGAGGTTTTCACTCAAATCAAAACAAAGAAACTAAGGATTCTGCATAGAAGCATGTTGCATATGTTCGTATCCATTTATGGAGTCAAAACATAGTCTATAAAAAGTTTTCTCACGATCCTGGATTCAGCCAGGACTAAAATGTTTACTGACAGAATGACATTACGGAAAGCCAACTGCCCATGGCACTAGCAGCCACTCTTGAGAAATTTCAGTACTGCAAGAGGAATCAGTTACTGCTGAAGACATTGCTATTGGTTTTACAGGTTTAGGCAACTGGCTCAATATTGCAAATTGAGAGATTTCTGAGGTCATGATGGAGTTGTGACTGTAGAGTTCATGATAAACTCATCTCTCATTACTACTAGAGTGGGCTGTGATGTGGACTATGGATTAGATAACACTTTGATTCACAAATGACTCTCAACTTGAACTAGCTTAGACAAATGGGAATTTGATGGTTAACAGAATTCAACTGAAGTTCATATACCAAATCACAGGTAGAGCCAGGACCTGGCTGGGCCTTAAAGATAGCTAAAATAAGGGTTGTGGTGTTTCTACTGCTCTTCAGCAGTGCTTCCCAGTTCCTAACAGCTTCATCTCTAGGGCAGAAAGTCCTCCAAAAGGAGCCATTACATCTTCTAACATCTTCCTAATTTCCCATCCTCACCACATCTTCCACGTAAAATTTTTAGGGAAGGTTATTGATTGGCTAGAGCCAGAAGCCCACGCCTGGACCAAGCAGATGAGGCCTCCAGAGGGGACAGGGAGTAACAGTTTCAAGCAGGAACTCTGAATCCTGACTGCCCTTGTGTGATTCTGATACTTACTAGCTCCACAACTTTGGACAATCTTGCTTTAGAATTTCTCAATATTAGTCATATGCTAGAATCAATCAGGGAATTTTAAAAAACAAAAACAAAAACTTGATACCTTAGTCTCATCCCCAGATAAATGGCTTGGGGGTATAGCCCAGCACCAGGAATTTTAATATGCTCCTCAGAAAATTTTGTGTGCATCCAGGATTAAGAACTACTGTGCTAGATTATAAACTCCACAGATGGGAAGGTAATTTTTATGTCCACAAGTCAATCTTCAGTGCTTAAAACCATGCCTGGCTCACAAAAGATGCTCAAACATATTTGCTGAATGAGATAACGAAGCAGCTATAGGAGCTACTATATGTAATTGAATGAGGGCAGGTGTGTGCGCGCGCACTGCGCGTGTGTACCCATGAGCTGCACAAGTCATCCCATTTGTGGATGACAGGTCACCCACATCCCTGACATTTCTAAGGTCAGGGCAAGAGTACAAATGAAGTTCCCCATAGCATATTCATAAATATTTATTATAAACCAAACTCACAAAGGACTAAAGAAAACATTTTGTCCTACCATGAAAACAATCTCCACATAGAGGTCCAGATATAAATTTGGAATTTTAGGAGTCTTCCAAGTTCCTCTCTAGGATGTAGAAGCCTGAGAAGAGCCATTCTCTGGCTCTGGTCCCACCTACGACTACTGCCTTTGCTTCCCAAGCCTGGATCTCTCCCTCACTGCAGGAGTCCTTGAGCACACATCCCAATCTCACACTGAAACTCTGTTTATTTCTTCCATGATACCTGTAGGCCTGGGCTGCACACACCATCAGCACTGTCAACCTCTATATGGATAGACCAAAGGAAGAGATAGTGAGTGGGCTTGGGTCCATTTGGGAAATCTAGGTGTTATAGGCAGAGGTAGATGGGGCACTCGCATGGACTATAAGTGGGTACATTTCCTTCGCTCCACAGATTGGCAAACCTATAAAGAGGGGACCAGCTGGAGTAGGGCCAGAGTGGGGACCTCTAAGCTTGGGGTCCATGATATGTTTCCTACTTTGTACAGGTTTCAGGGTAGGCATTACTCTGCTTGTGGGTGTGTTTATGTGTGCATGTGTACACACACACGCACACACACACACACACACAGTTAAACAGAGTATGACACCTTATGAAGTTGTACAGTGCTGCTAACATAGGCACACAGTGGCATATTCGCAAACTTAATTGTCAGATTTTGGGGATGATGACAGCTCTCATGGCCATTCCAGAAAAAGAATTCCAAAATTGTTTTGAAGGGTGAACTAGACACTGGCATTGGTGCATAGCTTCCCAAGGGGAGTACTTCGAAGTTGACCATAGTGATATTCAGTGACGTATCTTTCTCTAGGATGAGTTCACAAAATCAATTGCCAGACCTCATATATATATATACAGAGGGTGTCAAAAAATGTATACACATTTTAAGAAAGGAAAAAAACTGTATTGAAGTTGTAATACCCAATATGTACCAGTAACAAAAGATGAATACATGTCACGTTTGACTTCTGCAATTACAAGAGGTGCTCAAAGTGGTTACCACCAGCTTCCAGACACTTCTGATTACAGCAAACTATTCCTTGAGCAACGTTGACCAAAGTGGCCACTTGTATTGCTGCTCATGCTGTTTCAATTTCTTCCCAAAGTACCGCCAGTGTAGCCGGTTTTCTATGGTACCCCACATCCTTTAAGGTCCCCATAGTTAGAAGTCAAGGGGCATTAAATCAGGAGGACTGGAGGGAAACTCAAACAACGTTCTCGAATTTCAAATACCACTTCAAAATGGTCCTGTGCTCCACTAATGCAACCATGCTTCCACCATTTTCTATGACTATCCTGCCTGTCACATGGTGACTTTAGCATTTATTTGATTAATGCCATCTTTTGAGTGAATGTCATACTACACATAGTTCAATTCAACTTTGAGGAGTAACATAGATAACACCTCTTAGAATGTGTATACTTTTTGACACCCCTAGTGTGTGTGTGTGTGTGTGTGTGTGTAGTTGCTTCATTAACATTGAACTTGCAGTCAACAACACTATAACTCAGGACAAAGCTTCTCTAACACTATCTAACATGCATTTTCTCCACTGGCACATCACAGCTTTCTCGCCTACAGGAATACTACACAGTATTTCAGCATTACCCTTGAGGTAATTTTAAACAGTAAAATCACAACAAAAAGCACAAAAATATGAAAACATGGTACTAAATGTACTGTGAAAAAGATCTTTGTTTACAGGATGGAAGCTGAAACAAAAGGCAAAACAATGTCTTGTTCACTCTGGTCTGGGTGCATGCACATCAGATGACTCTAATATTTTGCCCCTCTGTATACGTGCCCCATTATGACAGTGAAAAATCACTGTGAGTATTGATTTTGGGGTTACAAGTGAATTTTAGCTAGGAGGCAATTCGCAAACACTGAACCCAGGAGTAATGAGGATCAACTGTATTTAACATGATGAGGTCTAAAGTCACTAACCTGGAATTCAAATCTCTCTGTGAGCTGAGCTGGCTACATTTTGTTATTTCCACCTTAATCCTAACCCTCCCCAACTTTTTCTTCCTTGCTCTCCACTCCTGCACAGCACACTCTTCTCTCTCCATTGGCTCAAGCCAAGGTTTACCAGAAATGTGAATGTCTCAGAAACTGCCCGGGCCAGAAGGGAAAGGCTCTTCTCAATTTGTGTTACATGTTGAGATATCATACACTCCCAAACCTTCTTATATTAATTATCTGCATTAAAAGCACCTTCCTTGGAAGAATTCAGTGACAAACCTATCAAACTAAAGAGGTCTGCATAGATGGCGACAGTAGACAGAATGCAATTACAGGACAAAGTGGCTAAAGAGCATCAAATGCTGGGATCAGTCCAAATTCAATATTAATAAATTTACCATGACTTTGGAAAGGTCATGATCAAATATTTCTTCACCTCCCATGAGATAAACTCGTGGTTGAAAATAACAAGATAGAATTATTCCTTTTCTCCATGCAGTAAATTGTAGGCTAGAGTTACATAGAAGTTGCATGATAAATTCAATTTCAAGGATTAACTTCCAACTTTCTGAGAAAGCAAAACACACAGAGGACTGTGCTTTAAATAACCAGTATTGCTCTGATGACTTGGTCATGCTTCACATAACTTTGCTGTACGTATTTGAGATACATATTATATTGTATATGATATAGATATGGATATAAATATTAGCATATATATACAGTAAGTGTATATATAAATATAAGTATATATAGAAATATATATTATATATTTTTTTCAATATACACAAAGCACTTAGCCCATCTGGCACCTAGTAAGTTCTGTGTGTGATACTTGTAGTCCTTCTCAACATCACTGTTATTTTATAGGCAGCATCTCTTTCTTTTTTTGTCCCCATTCTTCCTCAACCTTTCTCTTTGGCAACCATCAGCTTATTTTCTATATCTAAGGGTCTGTTTCTATTTTGTTTTATTTATTCATTTGTTTTGTTCTCTTAGATTTCAGTTGTAGTGAAATCATATAGTATTTGTTTTTCTCTATCTAACTTGTTTCACTTAGCATAATACCCTCTGGGTCCATCCATGTAGTCTCTTCTTAATTCACTTGTCTATTGATGGATACTTGGTTGCTTCCATATCTTGGCTGTTTTAAATAATGCTTCAATAAACATAAGGATGCATATATCTGTTCAAATTAGTGTTTTTGTTTTCTTTAGATAAATATCCAAAGTGGAACTGCTAGATCAGATGGTAGCTCTATTTTTATTTCCACAGTGTCTGTACTAATTTACAATCCCACCAGAAGGGTTCCCTTTCATCCACATCCTCACCAGCACTTGTTATTTGTTGATATTTTTTTATGATAGCCATTCTAACAGATATGAGATATAATACCATTATGGCTTTGATTTGCATTTCCCTGATGATTAGTGATATTGATAAGCTGACCAGATATACCATTTTAAACACGAACCATTTTAAACAGGACAGAAAACAATAGTACTTGTCCCATTTCAAATGGTATGTGTGGTCAGCCTAGTCTCACTGGGATAAATTCAAGGTGTCAGTAGGCTGACCATACATATCATTTGAAACAGGACAGTACCCTTGCTTTCTGTCTTGCTGAAAATGATACATCTAGTCAGCCTAGATATTTGGCATCTTTGCTTATGTCTATTAGCCATCTGTATGTCCTATTTGGAGAAATTTCTGTTCAGATCCTCTACCCATTTTTAAATTGGATTGGTTTTTTCCTTGTTTGTTCTTTATTTTGTTTTGTTTGGTTTTTGGTGTTAAGTTATATGAGTTCCTTATATGTTTTGAATATTAAACCCTATTGAATGTATCATTTGCAAATATCTTCTCCCAACTGGTAGATTGTCTTTTCATTTTGTTGATGGTTTCCATATTTTATATTCTTAAGACTAGTTATAATTCCCCATTGTGCGAATCATTTTACAAGTTGAAGAAAAGCAAAATTTAAGACAAAGGATCTGTAGTCCATATGTGTATGTGTTTACAGTTTTAAGAAGAAATGCAAATGAGACTGACTTATACTTTCTTCAGTAGCCTATTTGGATATGAAGTGTATTCTTTTCTAATTAAATCCTTGTTCTCCCTAGCTTCTATTTTGGAATCTGCTGTCTGCTGCCAGAAAATGGATTTCCAATTACTTTTGTGACCAATAAAGATTTAGAAAACCAGATGTTAAGCTAGGAATTAATTTCAACACAAAGAACCTAAATAGAAGGATGGATTTTCCAAGTTTCTCATCAAGTCCATGTTCAAATAAAATCAATCCAATATGTCTTTGGTGAATGTGCATATCATGTACTTAGGGTGATGAGGAAAGCACTACCTTAGTCCATACTGCTCTGAGATGACATAACCAGCTTCCCATTTTCCAAAAGACCTTGGCTGATACCAAATAAATACTACTGGTATGCCTTTATCCTTTATTCTTCTTAATTTAGTTTTCATCATTAAGAAACAAAACAGGAAATCATTGCTATCAGAGTGGGTCTACCAACATGTTCTTATGGAATCTAAGCTAATCCATGCTCCTTTTCTAGGTCCTAAAGACAGGATAAAATCAAGGGCTCATAAAAGTTAGGGACTTAATCTCAATCCTTTTCAGCAGAACCAAAGAAGAGAGACGCCAAGACAGAAGGCTGGAGGGATGTGGAAGAGGCTAGAGAGAATCTCTGCTTTTGTTCTTGATGTAGACCTTTGGCGACTCAACCTCATAGGTACTTGAGAAATAAATTACTCTTGAATGCTCATCAGACTAACAGCCAAGTACTTTGGTCCAGCAGTTGGGCTCACTGTCCAGTGGATTAATCTAAAAACAATGAATTAAAAAAAAAATCTTCATTGGCAAAAGAGTTCACTGGGAGAGCAGATCAGGAGATGCCCCCCAACCAGTATCTGGCCAACAACCTCTACTGACATTTCATCTCTGCATTCAGGTGTGCTTTGTCTACCCTGAGTGGTTGAAACAGCAGACAGTAGACCCATAATTATGTGTCACATTAGGTAAGGATGCAGGGGAACGAGGTCAATGTTGATAAAATCAATTAAAACCAAGAAATAGAAGATGGAAATTTTAAAGATTACAAAACATAGATATGACTTCTGAGCAATAAAACTAAAACTAGTTTCTGAAAAAAAAATAATAGATGATGGATTGGCAAGTATCATCAAGAAAAAAAGGTGTGTGGGGGGCAGAAAGATGGACAGAAAAGCAAAAGAGATCATTAGAAACAAGAAAGGAGTCATAATACAGATATGAAAGAGGAGGCATTTAGGAATCATAGTTCAGTCATCAACAAGTGCTTCCTGAGCATCTTGTTTATGCCAAGACCTATGCTATGTTCTGGGGATTGAGCAGAAAATATAACAGCCTCTGCACTTGTGGATCCTACATTCAACAGACAGGAGTCAGATAACTTAATATAAATAGTCAGCTAATTTTAGCCAGTGATAAGTGCATATAGATGATAAAACAGACTAATGTACAGACAGGATCCCATGGCTGCTTTAATTAGGATGGGCAGGGAAGGCTTTTCTGAGGAGGTGGCATTTGAAGTGAGACCTGAATAATAGGAAGAGTCATACGTATGGCTGCCTGCAGGAACAGCCTTCCAAGAAGAAGAAAGACAAAGGACAAAGTCCCTAAGCTTGGAATAGGACTCTCATGTTTAAGCTAGTGTGTCCAGAGCAGCCATCTGCAGACTGGATCTGGTCTGCCAAAAATTTCCTGCTGGTCAGTGTTTACATAACACTGAATAAATACATCCTGAGAATATGAAAATAGTTCACGTTGTGAACCACAGGTCTAGAGCACTTGAACAAGGGGGAGGGTGGAGGGAGATGACATTGGAGAAGAAGCAGTTGGCTAGATCAGGTAGAGCTTTCTAGAACAAAGTGAGGAGTCTGAATGTTATAGCAGACTTAGTGGAAAGCCAGTGGAATTGGATGATTTGACTTACTCTTTAGAGAGATCCTCCAGGTTGTTTTCTGGAGGTTAGTCTGGGGAGGGACAAGAGAGGGATGATCTTTTAAGAAGAGCTCTTAAAACTAAGGAGCAGTAGTAGTCTTTCCAAGAGACGGTGGTGGCTACTCTAGAGCAGTACTAGTGAGCGTGGAGAGAGAAGGATATGTGCAGCCTCAGAGCAATTGAAAAACTAGGTAAGTTGGATAATTTCTTGAGGCAGAGGTAGGGAAGAAGGAGGAGGAAACATATATTAGCATTAATTATGCACCCAGGCTGTATTAGGTTCTAGGAAAGATACAAAAAAAAAAAAAAAAAAAAAAAAAAAAAAAAGATTGATAAAAAGATTCCTACCCCCTAAATGTATATAGCCTGCTTGGGGTACAACTAATGCTTGTGTAATTAGGGTGATACGTGACGGTGAAACCATCTTTCCTCTTCTCCAAGAATCAGCAACAAAAGCCACAACTCTGGAGAGAGAGAGAGAAGAAGAAGAAGAAAAAAAAGAAAGAAGAAGAAGAAGAAGAAGAAGAAGAAGAAGAAGAAGAAGAAGAAGGAGAAGAAGAAGAAGAAGAAGAAAAGAAGAAGAAGAAAAGAAGAAGAAGAAAAGAAGAAGAAGAAGAAGAAGAAGAAGAAGAAGAAGAAGAAGAAGAAAAGAAGGAGAAGAGGGAGAAGGAGGGGGAGGGGAGGGGGAGGGGAGAAGGGAGGGAGAGAGGGAGAGAGAGAGCACCCCACGCCGTCCCCTATGGAAACACGGAGGCTGAGGCCCACCCAGGGGGAACTGTCCCTTTAACCTAACCCTCCTTCTCCAGGGCCTCCCAGTCTGCATAAAAGGGGTCCGAGGAGTATCGCCAGCTGGATTCTTCGGAAGCAGATACTCAAACGGAATTAGGGCTGCAAGATGTTTCTTAGAAGAAAAGTGCCTGTGACAGGACGGGGGAGGAAGCAGGGGCAGCAGCGGAGAGGCTGAACGGTGGTGCAGGAAGAGCAAAGCCCCAACAACCTGACAGAGCGCCCTCCCGCGGGCCGCGCTCACCAGTGGGCCTCAGGCGAGGCGGAGCCACCAGCCCGGAGCCCGCAGAGCAGGTACGAGCTGTCTGGAGAAGGGTGTGGTCCCGAAAGGGGCCGCTCCCTGCTGCTCAGGGCTCTCCCACCGAGCGGACTGCTGGGGCACGACGTGCGGAATCCAGGCCGTGTCCCCAGTGTCCCCACGTCTATTACAGGTATAGTGGGCGGAGGGGTGGTGTCGTGGATAGGAAGTTCTGTTTTGGAGACACCGTTTTGGGGGAAGCAATTTGCTGAACTTCGAACTGGCCTGATGCTGCTGCACACTGAGATGTCAGAGCCAAGGAAAAAAGTGTGTCAGTGGTCACCCAGTTCGTACTTACCGGCTTTCCCAAATGGGTCTAGGAGTAGGGGTGGGGATAGGGCCTGAGCCCCGAGCACTCTAATTGGCCCATAGGGGACTTGGTTGGTGAAGGGTCCTGACAACAGGACAGTAAGGTGGCCTACCTCTGGTCCTTGCTGAGGTGAGGAGAAAGCCTGAGCCACGTGCTTTGCACCATGAACATTGGTAGGGCCTGCAGGGCTCTGCCGAGAACCGGCCAACGCACACACAGGAGTAAGCCAGTTTCTGAGCGACTTTCCACATAGAAGATGTCACATTCTGTGAGTGCAGTGACTGTGGTCTAATGAGTTCCAGAAAAGGCATTGAAGATGAATTGTTCTGTGTTTACCCTGTAAAATTTTGAATGTAGCAAAGCTAGAAAACAAATTATTGTTCACATCTTCCTGCATACTCTGGGTAAAACTTGCATTGCTTGGTCATCAACAAAGCAAAGTTACAACCTTTGAGAGGTTCCTTGGAGGTTACTGTCCATACGATAATGCAGCCTCATGAATAATGATATAACCAACATTAAGTAAAACAATATCGGAAAACTGCAAAGGCAAGCAAATCAATATTGTTTCAATACAAACAAGTTCTGAGGAGCCATGGCATTGTGAGGAATAACAGCATAGCTACCTCCATCTCCCAGTGGGAGATAGGAAATCACTAGGAACCTCACATCTGACAAGGAAGAACAGAGAGAGATGATTTCTGGACTTCCATGGAAAGAGATGGGGTGTGAACACTTGAAAGAATCTTTACTTGCACTGATTGGACAGTAGAGAAATATGGGAATACCTCTTCCCTAGCCATTATTCTAATTTGCATTGATAAATCCTATACTTCATATTGGCCGTTAATTTTATAATACGTTTTTAATCACATTGTTTGCTAGATGGGCCCCACAAAAAATATATTTGATCACAATCCTGCACAATTCCAGGTAGCACTTAACTTGATTTTTTTTAACCAATAAATGAAAAAGGTCCCCACCTTTCCCCAAGGAGTCACCTAAGGAAATATAATTTGTCCTCTAATTCATCTCCAGTGTGGCAACAGGAATAAGCACACAGAAAGAAAAGGAGATTGTAGAGGGGAAGGCAACAGGCCAGACTCACATACACACTCCTTAAGTTCTGGCTGTTCAGATCTAACCCATGACAAAGAGATTGCAAAGTTATGGAATTCAACTAGGAGGAAGTTAAAGGAGATTGCTACCTTGTTGGAGAAAGTGCTCGAAGTTACTGGAAAATTAAATCACATAATTTATACTTCAATTCTAGCAAGCATCTGCAATCTCAGAGGAGATCCCTTGAAATGGTAGATTTCTTTTTTCTTTTTCTTTTTTTATTCCACAAACCAAGTCCCTAATTTTTTGCATAGCTAACACCAGTTTGGATGATTTATCCCAGTTAAATGTAGAGTATCTTTTGAACCTCCAAAGGTGATTCACTTTGTAATTCACTTTCAGCACTCACACACACACACACACAAAAAAATAAATAAAATAAATATGTAGCTAGAGGGATACATGAGAGCTAAAAACACCTGTTTTACAGACTAAAACTCTAAAATTCAACTAAAATCATAAAACAGTTATGAAATAAACCATTAGTGTAATCCTTGCAATGATTTATTGCTCTCGTACTTGGCATAATTAAGGAAATGCTGAAGACTGTTGTACTTGGTGGCTTATAAACATGAATATTTAAAAGAGTTTGATACCAATATGCCTCATAACTTATGACCTCATTCTTTTAATGTGTAGAGTGCTGGTGATTCAGAATAAAATGTCAATTATAATAGATCTAACTATTTCAGGTCTAGAAATATTTCTTCTACTCCATTGTGCCTACAAGTAAACTTAGAAGAAACAATGCAGAAAAGCCACTAAAATAAAAATAGTTTTCTTCTGCAGAAAAGTGTCAAAATTTTGATTAATTGTGATGTGTACTGACCCATACTTAAAATATGATGATTTTATTATTCAAATCTACACTGAGAAGACATGAGTCTAACTAAAAGCAGACTGTAAGTGCTAGATAGCTCTATATCTATTTGTGAATCTATCATCTATCTATCTATCTGTTCATCTATCTATTTCTCATGTACCTGCCTATCTACATATGTATCCATCCATCCATCAACCCCTTCACCTATCTCCATTAAAAATTCAGCTATTCTTATCATTTGTAATATATGAGTATGTCCATTCATCATCTAACAAATCTGTAAACTTTCTGATACTTAACATACTTTTTAACTCCTTTTCTAGTATTCAGTGTGTACTAAGGAAATTAGCTAACTAATTTTTTCTTTTATTTGACACACATTAACATGAGCAAAGTTCTGTGATAGGTGTAATACAACAAGACAGTTTCATAGAGTTTACATTCTAAAAGGGAAACAGATGTCATATAAGTATTTATAAAAGGCCTTGTTAGTAGCAGCTAGAATATGAACTTAGAAATCCCACTGCCAGGATTAAATCCTGGCACTCTATAAGCAACCAGCTTTGTAATAAAGGTTTGAGTATTAACAGTGTCTCCTAGGGTTGTTACTAGGCTGTCAGTGAACTGTACTTACAAGAATGCCTCAATATATGTTGGCTGTTATTATTAACAAGTGTGATAACGGCCAGGAGAGGAGAAATAAAAGATGTAATATAATTTTAATATCAACCCATATAAGGTATGAAAAAATTCCAACTTAAAAAATAATATTTTATATGACATTCTATAGTCAAAATTGAGTATGTCTGAATGACCTGTTCATCTAACCTATTGCTTTATATTTCATTCATTCATTAGCTCAGTAAGTAAGTACTTACTGAGTTTCTATCATGTGCTAGACAGTGGTACAAGGTGAGAACAGAGCCTGCATTCACGGAGCTTTTAGTCTACTTTGGGGGATAGCCACAGGAGACTCACTGCCTCACAGACCCAGGGGGCACCTGACTGTAAGTAGTGTATCTGAGAGGAACTCAGAAACTTTATGAGTAAATCAAACTAAGTTTTTCAGGAGATATGAACCCCCTCACATGCACATGTCACTTAGAACTGGTCACATCGCTCACTGTGAAATGCAGTCTCAGGGAGCTCCATGAGCTCTCGCCTCACTTCCCCCACTCTTTTGCTACTTATGAGCTCACTATTAAACTTTTATAAGATTTTTAAGTGTTGAAAGATAGGTACTATAGATGTACCATTAAGAATTTATAAATCTTGTACAAAATATGTCATAAGCAGACAGCTTACTTATCATTGTATGGAGCTAACACCATTTTAGGGTGGCCAAGTTCCAACTTCCTGTTCAGTAAAGACGTTAGTGTATAAACTATGGAATGAAGCTAGAGGCAAGAGTTCTGGTCTTAGGTTTTTGAAGACCTTGTTTCTTTTGCTCATTTAAGAAATATTTATTAAATGCTTATGTGTTGGATCCCTGTCCTACTTCAGCCTGGTCAGTATCTTTTTGCCTTCCTGGGAGCAATTGCCCTCATTTTCCCTTAGGGAATGGAGATCAGCTGACATCACCCCCAACTCCTATGCAGTCCTGTAACTCAGGCCAGCCAAATAAGCATATCCCATTTCAGTGGCCACAGTGACTGCTTCAGGGACATGATGGCATGATGCAAAACATGGGAGTCAGTCCCAGGGCTTTGAGAGAGCTCTTGGTAAGGAGGTGCTTTTTTTTTCCCCTTGAGCTATCCATCCTTGCATGTATGCCTGAGGCTTTAGGCAGAACCTGCCCAGAGTCTCCCTACAAAAAGAGCCAAACAAGAGGAAAACAGGGGCCAGAGGGAAAAACAGGGCAAGAGGGAGTGGGTACAAACTCGGGGGGCAAAGTGTGTTCTACTTCCCATAAGTATATGTAATTTCTATCTTAATCTCTCATTTTACTTGGTGGCCAGTGACTATGAGACACCTCCGTGTATCCATCAACTCATGGCTTGTCCTCTTGAGTGCCTCCTGAGGTCAATTCAAAGTGTCACAGCATCACACGTGACGATTCCATCAGCTGCCCCACCTCCCTCTGGCTAGTGCCTTCTGAGAAGTGCAGGATTCTACTGGATCTTTGCTCACTGACTACTCAGATCTCCCTCTGTCCTCTTTGTTTCTACCATGTGGTCCCCCCAGTTGGCCCATCTCTCCCACAACAACCCTTAAGTCTTCCAGGAAAAAAAAAAAACTATTTCTGACATGACACACCAAACATCTTTTCTCATCGTTACTTACACACCATGGTGTAAATTGCCTCCCTGGGTTTAGATGGACATAATGTCACAGGTGTCCTTTCTTCTTCAGCCCCCATGCCCACAAATGTGGAGTTTTCTATTATAACATCTCTCTACTCCAGGACGCACCTGGGGCCAGGGTGCAGTCACCATTCTTGGGGTTTCGTGGGCATCTGTACTCCCTTCTCTTCTCTCTCACTGCCTCTCTCTTCTGAACCCTGAGATGGGAAAATTGACCCTTATATTGTGACCTATTCTTCCCAGATCTGTTCCTTTACCTAAAGTTGCTCTTTTGAAACTAAAAAGCCTTGTTGTCTCTGGTGAGAATTTCTAAAGCCTACTTTGAAATTTAAAAAGTAATCATCTCCTCTCTTGGTCTCTGAATGTTCTGTGTCCTGAGGCAGTGAGTGGAGTCTACCTCAATTTATTCCTGAAATCGAGGCGATAAAGGACATTGCTGATAAAGGAAAACACAACAGGTCTTCTGAGATTTGCTTTAAATTAATCCAGGACGGGGTACTGGGATGGGAGGAGTGGGGAAGTGTAGCTGAAACAACGTCAGCCACGTGTGGGTAAGCGTTGAGGCTAGGCGATAGCCCACAAGGGCTCATTCTACTGTTCTTTCCACTATCTTTACTGTTTTCTCTATGTTTGGTTGTTGGGACACTTTCATATTATAAAGTTTTCCTTATATTAAAGTAAAAGAAACTTTGAAGAGGTGATTAGGACTCTTTGGAAACTATAATCTAGGAAGGTTAAGAAAAACTTGCTTGGGAGTTCCCTGGTGGTGTAGTGGCTTAAGGCTTCAGCACTGTCAACACTGCAGCCTGGGTTCGATTCCCAGCCAGGGAGCTACCCACATAAAAAAAAAAAGAAAAGAAAAGAAAAACTTCCTTCCAGAAAGGTTCTGGAGCTCCCTCAGTAGTTTTTGCTGCTTGTTCTTTTGTTGGAAATTCCACAAAAGCAAATGGCTTTGGATCTCCAGTAGTCTTATAATGTGGTATACTTACATAAACACCCTTGCCGGATTTCCCAAGTACTCGTTCAATCCAGTTGTGATGAACATTTTTGGAAAGTAACTGCTGTAATAAATTAGAAGCAGTATTAAATATATAAGGATTTGTACTCAGGAGGTCAATAAATTTTTGCTTGAATATTAAAAATATAATAGTAAAGGAATATGAAAAAGATCAGTTAATATCTAACTATTTCTCCTGTTAAAAATAACAAAATTCAACTGAGTAAATTTGAAGATGTAATTGTCTTTATTAGTGGTTTGTGAATCAGACAGCCTCCCGTCCTTGTGCAGCAAATAGAAGGGAGCTCCCAGGGGTTGTACAGAAATGGGAGGATTTAAACTATGACGAGTGGGTTAGGGAGGGGAGAAAGGGGAGGGGGTGGGAGAGGAGGGAGGAGAAGCTAAATATAAGGTGATGGAAAGAGAAGTCACATTAGGTGGTGAACTTATTATACATCAAGATGACAATGCACTGTAGAATTGTATGCCTGAGACCTATGTAATCCTTGCTAACAGATGTCACCCCAATAAGTCTAACAATAAAAATGAATTAAAAAAAAAAAAAAGAAAAGAAATGGGAGGATTTAAAGGAAGAAGGGCGAGGCAAGGAGCACTAACAAAAGAAAAGAGTGGGCTGTTTTTAGGCCAAGATGTCTTCACTTTTGAGGGGGAAGAGGAACTGCAAAGGCTTTATCATACAGACTGCCTCTTCTTCCTGTAAGGCAGGGTGAGATAGAGAAGCCCACGGGACTGATTACCACCTTGGTGTTGAGCAGAAAATTCCAAACTGATCGATTAAGGTTGTATTTCTGGGAGAGGTTGAACCTGCAATTGCATCAGTTATTGGGTCTAGATTTGGTACCCTGGGCTGTTATGTAGCGCGAGGGATGCCATCGTGAGCCTGTGCTTTTCTGGTTAACATTCCATTATGCAATCATGTTCAGGATTTCGGTAACAGAATTAGTGAAGGAACTCAAGCTGGAAAATAACTTGATCAGATTTGTAATTTTGAAAGGTTATTCTAGCTGTTGCTTAAGGGAGAGTGCCTCCAGGCAGAAAGAGCTAGAAGAAATGAGTGCCTTCACTAGAGAAATTGAGTCGGGAGGTGGCAGAGCTGGAAGGCAGCGTCCAGGCAAAGACAGTGTCTACACAGGGAGGATAATGGGGAAGGAAGCCTCAGTGCTCCTGCTAGGTTTCTACTTGGGTTACAGGGACACTGGCAGGGCTGTTAACCAATATGGGGGGTTCAGATGGAGAACAAAGATTGAGGAAGGACATATTTGACTCAAGCCTTGACTTCATTATGAGGCCTTTGAGGGGCCTTAGGACAGCCAGCTCATTCTGTGTTTAGTTTTAGTGCATGTGAAATCATGAGAGTAGTATAAAATGAATTGGAATATTTCAAACGATCAAGCATTACAGGATGCAATTACTGTCTTCCAGAAATAGTATATGATATAAGGGCTGTCCGGAAAGTAGCCAGCCATATCATATTAAAAGTAGAGGCATCTATGGCTGGATTTTTTCTGGACAGTCCTCGTACTTATATGACTTAAGTAAGTAACTAGTGGTGAAATGAAGAATATTTAAAAGTCTCGGTCTATAGTCCCTATTCTTGTACAGGTGGAGATCACAGTAACACTTGAATGAATATTTGGAGAGAAAGCAATTCAAAATGCAATCAGTAGAAATCTTTGATTTAACTTAATTCATCAAAGAAAGTATATGGATTTATTTTAGTAATGTGTCAAGTTCAAACAGCTAGGAAGAAACAAGATGAATGCAAAAACTTGAATGGACCAAGGTCTATTCATTTCAGTCTAATAAGACAGAAAATAAAAAATCTTCACTCAAGATAAACAGTATTTATTCAAATAACAGTAAAGAAAACACTCATCCATCCCCTTGCAAAAGGAAAAAGAAAAAAAGGGCAGAAACTAAGAAAATAATTTCTAAGGCAGGAAACATTTAGTGCGTAATATTGAGGGCTGACTTTCACACCTGAATTTTTTTTTTTTTTTAATTTGCACCTCAGGGTTAAAATTGTCCTCTCAATATCATTTCATGTTCTTCTGATAATTTTTGGGGTATTAGTCCTCAAAGCGTTTTTTTTTTTTAAGCTGAGTTCTGTGACCCAACTTGAACATGATAGAAGAATTCCTTCTGTCTTCCCTTTAAGAAAGTCATGGCTGTTTTTCATAAAGAAACATTGACAATTTATTCCTAGAATTACAGAGCATTTTCCTGCATTGCAAAGATGGGAGACTCATTTTGCTATACTCCCATGTGCTCACATTGATTTAAATTCCCAGCATTCTGTTTAAGTCTGACCTCTGTCCGACGCGGCCTTTATTTCTCTCATCTAAGGGGTTCCTGCAGGGGTCTGGAATGCCACTACTGAGAGAGCATGTCAGCAGCATTTCTTAGCAAAACACTGCCAGAAATACAGAAAATAAACATCTTTGAAAAAATAGCTGAGTTGAAATGCTTCCAGATTCAACTCCGAACAGCTAAATTCCCTGAAAGCCTGTTAAATATTATAAAAATCAGGTCATTAACTGAAGTTCAGCTTGCCGATTGCAACATGACTTTGAACCACTGAGAACTAAAAGACAAGTTTGATAGCAGCCCTATTGATGATCCTCAGGACAATCTACTGGCGTGGGGTTGGGGAAGAGGGAAGAGGAAAGAGGCGGAGAGCTCAGTATTGAGGAGCTATCAGGGGGATGCAGTGTCTAAATTTGGGTTGGCAAGGGCTGATACAGAGCTCAGCACCTAATTAAAACTGCTTTGCAAACAGCTCCCAAAGCAGAATAAATGTCTCTATTTGGAATCACTGATCACCCTCTAGGGAGTCTTCATTAGTCCAAAATTAGAATTTAGCCTTTTGGAAAATCTTCACCCTAAAAGATGGTTATCCAAAGAGCGATGTTCTCTATTGGCGTTCTGGAACGGGGTCCTATTTGTCTTGTCTGCACAGCGTATCTTGCTCAGCTATCAGACTACGGGTAAATAAGGCCTGGACAATGCTCGGGCTCCAGGGAGAAAGTAATCAGGCTTTTGCATGGTGGATAAGAGTCGTTCATCCATGAAGACACGCGTCCTAAGCAATAATGCTCCCTTAGCACAGGCCTCTCCAAAGGTGCTTTCAAGGCCCTCAGTGCCAACGGGGAGAACATTCTGTGCCTCCTACAGGCATGTGAGTGTGAAATTTAATGACCACTTGGGAGTAGAAGGGGTATCTTATTACTCTACTACCTTTAAATCACACGCAGACATCCAGCTCTAGGACTCCATGCAGCCTGAATGGCAGGGAAGTAATACTCCATCATTTTCTCTCTCACTAGTTTGCCTGCCTCCAAGTGATGCCAAAGTCCTGAGTTTCTCTTGCAGAGAGGAGTCCAGAGAGGGCCACACTGGTTACAGCTGAGATGCCCAACAGGATCCTACGAGTCAGCTGTGCCTTTGGGGCCACCCTCGATACACACTTGGCCGGCAGTCTCTGCGTGTGTCTGGGTGGGCTAGCCTGCCAGGTGCCACTCAGCCCCTCCGCAGAGGGCCTCTCCCGGGAGTGCACACTCAGTGTCCACCCCTCTCCCTGCTCTCGGTTTCCAGTCTCCCCTCAGAGGCCGTGAGAGTGAACTCTAAAGCTAAGGCGCCCAGGAAATCCAGCGGTTGTCATTCAGAGGCCCCCAGGGAGGGCTCCGAAGGCTATGTAATGCAAGGGCCCCTATTGCATTTCCCAAAAAAGAAAGCAATCTCTCTCTGTGTGTTTTTCTCTCTCTGTTTCTCACTTTTCCTCCCTCCCTTCCCACCCCCTCGCACACACTCACACATACACACCTTCCGTTATAAAGAGTTATCATTAGCGCTGTTATTCCAATTAACAAAGGAAGAAATTATGGCTCGGAAATGTTTAGTAACTTCCCTAGGTGACAATGGTGTGTGACTGGTCAAGGAGGCATCTGGAACCAGGTCGGTCCGAATTCAAAAATCCAAGCTTCTAAAGCGTCTTTTGTCAGAGGCAGAAGAAAAATCACCATTTCAGAGGCTGACTCATAGGGAGGTAATCATTATTTAATAAAAATAAAAAGAAATCAGGTACTTAAGAAAGTAACCTGTTAACAGGCAGATGCTGCTGGTGATGATAAGATAAACTGACTACATAGAGACCTTTTGTTTTTTGTCATTCCTTGTCCAAAGTAAGGTATGGACCATGCTTTAAGCCAAGAAGGAAGAAAGGGACCAGTTTATTGATGTGGTTTATTCATTATGTATTCCCAAGTAACAAATGATTCAAAAACCTAGTGGCTTGCAACCACGAATATCGAGATCTCCCATCCTCTGTGGGTCCGGAATCTGGGTACAATGTAGCTGGTGGGTGCATTTTGCTCAGTGTCTCTCAGGAGTCCGCAGACCTCTCGAGACTATGGCAGAAGCTCCTGCTCTCCCAATTCTGTTCCTCGTGGGCTGTTGGGTGAAGGGCCTCAGTTGCTTGCCATGCCTTGTGATCCTCTCCATAGTTCAGCTCACAACCAGGCATCTGGCTCCTGTCGAGTGGGCAAGGGTATGAGAGCAAGCGATGGAGAGCGAGAGAGCAGTCCTTTCTGTAACCCGTTTTAATCCAGTCGAGCTGCTATAGCAGAATGCCAGAGACTGAGTAGCTTACAAGCAGAAATGTATTGCTCCCAGTTCTGGAGGCTGGAAGTCTGAGATCAGGGTGCCAATATGGTGGGGTCAGACCCCTCTCAGGGCTGGAGGCTTCACCTCATATCCTCACATGGTGGAGGGAGCCAGGAAGCTCTCTGGAGCCTATTTTATAAGACACTAACCCCATTCATGAGGTCTCCAGTCTCATTATTTAAGCACCTTCTATAGGACCCACCTATTCATACCATCTTCCTTGGCAGTTAAGGTTCCAACTTATGAATTTAGGGGTTCACAAACACTCAGACCATAGCATCACCTAACCTCGGGAGTAATGTCCCATTCTTTTTGCTGAATGCTATTCAGTAGAAGCAGGTCTCTAGGCCCAGCCCACAGGCAAAGGCAAGGAATTACACAAAGGCATGAATACCAAGAGGGGAGAGCTCCTGGGGGCTTCTTAGCGGCTGCCTACCATGGGTGCCAAGGGGATTAGCGGCTGTCAAACTACCTGGGTTCAAATCTTCACCTTCTTACTTGTTGTGTGAGCTTCAGTGAATTACTTTACTGTAATCCTCAGTTCTCTCTTCCGTAAAATGGAACTAATAATGGCACTTTCTGATCTCAAGGAGTCGACTTGCATTAAATGAATAATAAAGAATCAAAGCCTAGGTTAATGTGTGGCACTCAATGGGCATTCAATGAATTTTAGCTAGCATTGTATTAATAATTATACCAGTTATAAAGTAGCTTTGTTAGCTGATAATGTATACTCAGATGAGGAGGCTTTATTTTTAGCTTATGAAAATCATGTAACATAAATCAAGTGGTCACAAAGGAAGCCAAAGCCACAAAGCATTCCTGGAAAAAGTAAACGACTTGGCCTATGTCATTGAGCATTAGTCTCAATGTAGTAAAAAATCTCAAACAACTAAAACATAATCTAAGGAAGTGGCGCTCTTTACTCCTATATCACCCTCATAATCTATTTCTCATCCTAATTTCTCAAAATACTCATATTGTTGCCCAAATGAGAATATTAACTGCCTGTTGAGGAGGGGTGTGCACTTCTTTGGCAAATGCTGTCTTCTCATCCAAATCTGAGACACAAGCCCCTGCTCCCCCTTCCTTCATTGCAGACCCCACCAGCCCAACGCACGCAGACCCACCCGCAGACATGCAGACATTCCGACCCACACGAAGACATACCTTCAGACTCAATTCTTAGGTATGAATCTTAGTTACATTGAAAACCAACTGGAATTTCATAGAAATGCTTACCAATAAACACGTCCAATTAATGAGGTTTTCACCCAAAACTCCCCCTACATTCCCCAACTTGGTAAAAGGCATCCATCATCTCCATCCACACAGGCACTTGAACCCGGAAGGGGAAACCACCCTGGTCCTCTCTTTTTCTCACTTTTCCATCTGACCCCTCACCTTTCTCTGGCCTTGGTCACTTCTTCTACCCCAAGTGCAGCTGCTGTAATCAAAGCCTCATCAAGGTCCCAAAGCCAAGGTGGCTTCCTTTCAGAGATGAAGACTGGCCCTCCCTCCAGCTCTTCCCACTCTGCTGCCTGGGCCCAGCAACACCAGGGGTAAATATCTCAGTAACTCATACAGTTTTCTAGAAAGTTGCCCATAGCCCTCATCTCTTTTGGGTCAGATGTGGTCCCTGAGTAAACGCAGTGAGGGCATTGGCTCTCTCTTTAGCATATTTGACACGACCCCCTGCGCCGTGTTGAGCACCATGCTATGCTCAGAAAATGCGGCGAGAGGCGAAGCAGGTTGGGGCCTGCCGCTGTGGAGTTTGCACAGCCGCAGCTCTGGGATCCCGTGAGCATGCCTGGTTGCATTATCCCTTACACATGTCAGAGGCACTGTAGGCTGACCAGATGTACCTTTTTAAACAGGGCAGAAAACCACGGTACTGGCCCATTTCAAATGTTACATACGGCCAGCCGAGTCTCACCAAGCTAAATTCAAGGTGTCCGTAGGCTGACCACACGTACCGTTTGAAACGCGACAGTTCCGTTGTCTTCTGTCTCATTTAAAATGATGCGTCTGGTCAGCCTAGGGTACAGCCCCCGTGTACTGTGACTGGCCTCCCTGCGGATGTGGAAAGAACAGACGCCACAGAGGTCAATGATTGGCCGCAATGGAGCCCCCGGGAAATGGCGGCGCAAGCGCTCCGCTCCGCCTTTCGGTGGTTCCTGCGTTCCCAGACTCTGCTTCTCCCTTCCCTTCCCGTCTCCTGCACGGTCCGGAGACGAGCTTTTTACTATTATCAATCCGGTGACCCTTAATGCTTTTGGAGTCCCCGTTCCTGCTCCAAGTTCCACAAGTACTGAGAACACATTTTAAGGATTTGGACATGTCCTCCCTACCTCAGGCGCTGTGCCGGCCCCAAGGCCTTCCCCTCGGCACGCCCAGGGCTGCGGGGCTGGAATGCAGGAGGCCCACCCTCTGGACTCGCTCCTCTTTGTTGACACTCTTTCTGCTCTTGTTTGAAGTAAAACTTCGTTGACCTCCATATGCAAATCATTCCTCAGGCTACAGTGCCGAGAGTGGAGGCTGTCCCAAAGAGGATCTTGCAGTTACAGAATAGTAGTCCAAAAATTTACGTTATAAAAAGGCTACTTAGGCAGAAATGGAAATTATGGCAAACCATGGATCATCTGCTGTTGTTAATAACTTCATCATCCTAACAATTTCTACTTATTGAAGACTTACTCTGTGCCAGACACTGTGCCATGACAAAGCTATATGTAAATATTTTATTTAATCCTTATAATTTTCTCATTTGACAGATAAAGGAACTGAAACTTAAAAAGGTTAAATAAGTTAACACACCACAGCTAGTATTATATCAAAACTGGACCTGTGTCTGTCAGTTACCTCCGAAGTGGGCTCTTAATCACTAAACTAAACTAAATTCCTGTGCATTAACATTTTCTCCAAGTGTGGTTTTGAGGTATGCTGTGCTCTTCGCAGACCATCATGTAAACTGTTCATCACAAGGGCTTCCTTTCATTTGTCTGACCAACGGCAGAAAGTGAATCGTTCTTCACACATTCCCTGCGGTACAAACATTGAATTCAGCAGTCCTATGGGGACTTCATGCTGGATAGAACAAGGAATTCAAGTTTTTGGAATATTTTGTTTATATTATAAGCTAATTTAATAATAATTAGCGTTACATCTTGCCAGAGGCAACAAGAAATTGAACTGTAGATTGTTTTTAATAATGCAAAGATGTCAACTGATACCTCCTTCACAAACAAAGGATACAAAGGGAAATAAAACCTGGACAAATTATGGGGAAGATGATCTATGCCATTTGGTCTAATTAAATGAGAGTGAGATTGGTTTTAGCATACGATAATAAAATGAACCGACCAAAATGGAGAAACTTATTGAATTTCAATTTACATAAACTTTGAGATAAATACCGAGGAAAGTGGGATTTTTGAACCCTAAGAAAAATAGCAAGTGAAAATTTATTTAGAATTTTGTTTGATTTTGTGTTGTCAAATTTGCTCATCCCTTCCATGACCTGAAATTTCAACCCCAAATAATCCCCACCATGGATTCTCTTTAGAGCAAGACAGCATGTAAATTAAACAAATAGACTCTCCAGCATTTACAAAGTTGAATGATTCAGGTTTTCAACAAAACGTCCAGAAAGTTTGGGTTTGAGTAGGTTTTGTCTTATACCACAACTGGCCACTAGATGGCGAAATGTGACATGAAATGGAGGCTGCAGACGAAATTTAAAGTCTGACTTGGAGTGGAAGTAGACCGTCGATTTAATGAAAACCTGTCATCATACTACAGACATAAAGAGATACAGGCGTGCTTCAGGTGTGTACATTGCTCCTAATTAAAAACAGTTACCGATCCATTAAATTCTTGCCTAGAAGTCCTGAGGCTAAGACCTCTTTGACTGCAGGACTTGCTGCGGAGCCCACTTCAGAGACTGTCTTCCTGTCTCTGCCAGTTGCCCTCCCAGGGACTCACTACCTAACCGTCTTCATCAGTGCTGACCACCAGTTTGCCTGAGACCTAATTACAATGATCTTCCGCCACATTCTCCATCATTCCTCCTGACCTCGCTTCAGAACCCTTCTCTCCTTCATCCTCGCATATTTGCTTGCAATGCGGTCACTCATTTTGACCTTTTTGACTCTTTGGGGACCTAATGAACCCATTTCTCAACAGTACACCTAGTAGGATGCTATATTCCAGGTCTTAGCCTGAACCAAAATGAGGCCCAAGATGCAAGAGGAGGCTGATGGAGAGGAAAAAAGATGAAACTCTGAAGTTAAGCAGCTTATTCAAATCAAAGTTTCTTATCAGTAATTGCTAAAAATAGAACCAGATATGCCTGACACCTGATTTGGCACTTCATTTAGTCAATAGTAGCTTTCTTTGATCATTCAATGGAAGAACAGAGTAGCAATTTGGGGGGGAAAGGCTGCCAAGTAGGCTTAATAATGTTTTCCAAGTGCTATCAGTGAAACCAGTGATAGGAAAAAAGTTTTCTGCTCGTCTCTCCACTGTTCTGGACTTAATAATTTCTATCAAACTCAACACCCTGAAATCGAATCACAAAGTGAAAGTGAGGCTGAAATTTCCCATGTAAGCGCTGTCTGTGCAAAACTTCCTCTGCACTCCATCCTATATCTCATAAAATGTTGAAATAGCCAAGTAGCATTCTCCATGAAATTGTCCCCAACCAAATGGACCTAACTTAAACCAGCCTCGTTCCCTTTCTGCCTGGCATATAGCAGATGCTCAATTTGCACAAGGAAGGAAGGGAGGGTGGAATAAGAAATGGAAAGGAAGAAGAAAGGAGATGAGAGAAAAGATAACTTACTAAAAAGATGTAAACAAATGCCTGTAAAATGACCAAGAAGCATGCTATCTTTGTACATAACCTAATGTTTTAGGCATGGTCATTATGAACAATATTTCCTAATCATCTGTTTTTGAAACTAAACAATCCCAGCTCTTAAACGTTTTCCTCACAACTTTCATTGTTTTCATGCTTATCTATACCAATTTTGATTTCATTCTTAAAAATCAAAGTTATTGGAGGTTATATTCTGTAGCTTTTCATGATCCTCATGTTATCCTCATTTGAGGAGATATTCCTAGAGTTAAAAGAGAAACCAGATGAAATTTGTAAGTTTTTAAGGAGAAAACATTTTTGAAGTACGTGGGAAAGTAGTTTCTCAAAATCACTTCTTTTATATACAAACCAATTTTATCAGAAATTTGCTTTTCTGAAGAATAAAACATTAATATTTGAATCTAGATTTCTCAGTTGCCCAACACAACTGTCTCTCTCTCCCCACCTTCTTATGCTATAAAATATAGTCAAACGCAATACTTTTCTCATAATAATATTTAATGAAATAATTTATTAAAAGATTTTTACCCTGAATTCATGAACTACACAACAAATTTGTTATAACATACAAAATCTCAGCAAGCCTGTTGGCCAATATTGTTGGAAACATACAGATAAACTTTCCAGCTAAATATTTGCTTATTTCTAATCAAACTGTGGTATATGAACCACCTTCATCAGAATCACCTTGCAGAAGGGTGCTTCAGCAATACTTCTCAAAAACACTCATTCCTGGTCTCCTTTCCAGCCCTACAGGATAAGAATCTCTGGAATTGGGTCCAGAAAATTGGCATGTGCCCCAGATAATTCTTATGGATATTTCAGTTTTATTTGCATTAAGCTTTGATCTTTTCACATGGTGGAGCAGTCAGTCCTCTTCCCGCTTCCTCCCACCCCCAAGAAGTAGAGAGACTTTTTTTTTTTTAACTGGTCTTTAAATAGTGATGCTAACTAGGTGAGAGATATTCTTTCTATCTAGCAAACACCTTGGATCTGGTTAGCAACCCGATGATCGTGGAAAGAGAATTTAGTTGTGTTGCTAGGGATCTTAAATGTGCCTTGATCTCCCAGAGACTAGCTTTCTTTTTTGGATGTCGATGTAAGATAAATCCCATAATCTCTTTTATTAGTCACTTACCTGGCCCAGTTTGCTCCTCATGTTGCAGTGAGTTTGACTTCTTCCTTGTAGTGAGCTCTAATGCAAGACATTGTCTTTTTAATAAGGAAATGGGAATATTTATTTTCATGGCTGGCCACCATCTGCCAGTAGCTGAAAAGAAGAGGAAAATAATGCTAAGTTATAATTGGTAAGAGTCAGTGGTTTGAGTCTAAGAAATGGGATTCCAACCAAGATGACATTCTTATTCTTCCAGTTTTTACCTCTTAGGTCACCTCCAGGTTATTTGCTTTAAAGGTGACATACTGCAATTATGCGATACCTTAGAATTTATGTGATGGCAGTCATGATAGTTTATGTGTTCCATTTTTATCTAAAATCTATTATTAATAACAGAGTTGTTCTCTAAAATACATCTGCTTCACTCTTTTTTCTTCACCACTTCATAACAAATTTTCTTCTAAGATGAACATATTTTGAAAACTATGACTGTGACTTACTAGATGTTTCTCTATAATCTTTCCTTTGAGTTTACTCATTGTAACCTTTTATTCTAGAAAAGGTTACTGATATTTGTTTTTTGTATAGGTGTGCACTTTATCAAAAACTTGTAGATTCATTTGATTCTTACAACCACTCAAAATATGGCAGGGAATTTACGTTCTATATTTTAATTTAAATAAAATTTAATAAATGCTATGATCATTTTACAGCATAATATGATAATATGAATTTTATCATTAGCAAAACATTAACGAAGATGTTTTCAAAATTAACTTTGGCATAAAGTTAAATTGACACAGAAAATATGTTTTGTCTTATATTCGAGTAAGAAACATATTGATGTAAATCTCTCCAAATTGCGTGAACCAATTTTCTTTTCATTCAGTGTGATATAAAGACAACATTTTAGGCTTCCCAGTCTTATATATTATCTCTGTCATTGACACAGCATGTTGAGCAAGTTTGATTGAGTAGGGCATGTGTCTCAGTGTACCCCATATTGCCCCATTTTATACCTGTAGCTCTAAAACTCCCAAGAATAGTCATACCAAACAATAAATTAGATGATCACTCCAATTATGAGTTCCTTGGCCACAATTTGATCAAATATGAGTATAACGTGAAAGAATTTGACTACATGACTCAATGAGAACTTCCAAACCTAAGCCTCAATGAAAGAAATCTCTGTGTTAATTCACGTCCTTTGATTTGTATCTACACTACTTGTCTCATAGGAGTATTATACTGCCTATGACGAAGATACAGGGAGTTGGGCTAAATAGGCATGCATACAAGGGCTGCCAATCCCCAAATAGACTGAGTGGTAGAAATACCATTTCAAGGTGATTGCTTGGAAATGGGAACCTATTCTCCCCTATAAACAATGCTATACATTGTTATTATATTCCCAAGTTCATTCAAAATGTATGTAGGGGCGCTGGCCGGCCACAAAGGAGGAGTGGATTTGTAAGCCTGCTTCCAGAGAAGGGCTGTGTAGTGATAGCCGTACATTCAGGCAACTGCGAGCCAATCACAGGTGAGGGTCACAGAAAACAGACAAGTGAAGGCAAACCGCAGTCTCTGATGCAGGAAGAGGCCTTTGATTTCTCGACAGGCTAATGACACAGCATGAGCTAATTTCCCTTGGGAATGATAACCAGATGGTTTCAGAGTGTTGGACCCAAACCCCTTGTGAGATATGATTGATACGTTTATTCCAAACGCCAAAGACGATAATGAAGTGGGGTCATTTCCAGCCCTCTCCCCAACCCCCACCCCACCTCCTTCCAACGTCGCCCAATCACAGTTCCCTTATTTTGGAATCTGTATTTCACTACCAGGAGATCTCAAACAACAGAAGATAAACAATTTCAAACGTAGTCCCTTCTATCCAAGCCCTACAATAGGGACGTGACTTGCTCTGAATTCTGCTCCGAATCTCTTCACTTGGCTCAAAGGACATGGAAGTTTTGTTGGTTTATGACCCTGTTGCTTCGCCAAGTAAGTGGAGCGCCTGCTCTTTCCGCCCTTGAGGGTTTCCTCCAATCAGAATAAAGACACAGCCGAGCCAAAGTCCCACCCTCTCCAAGGAACCACTCCTCCCTGTTTGCAGTAGATGAGGAATATTTATAAACCCAATGTTTTAAATCAAGAGATACGTGAATAATGCTAGTTCCAAAACATAGCAAGATTATTCTTGTGATGATGGTGACGCTATTGGTTTATGTGTGTGTTCTCTTGACAAATTTCTGCTGCGAATTTTTCTTATGGAAAAATTAAAATTTGAATGCAGAGATTCTGGCTGTGTATTTCAGCTATCTAGATTGTTTTATTTCATCTTATACCAAATTTATGCCAACTCAATTAATCAAAGTTACAAATGGAGAGAGAAATTTGCTGAGATATGACATCATTCTTTTCTGTGTCACTGGTACTATCCTTGCCTGGGAACACATTTCATGAATTTTTTGTTTGTTTGTTTGGGTAGCTCCCTGGCTGGGAATCGAATCCAGGCCTTAGCGTTGAGAGCACTGAAGCCTAGCCACTACACCACCAGGGAACTCCCTCATTTCATGAATGTTGAATGAGCTGATGTGATGACAAGCACTGAGCAGATTTACAATTTGTCTTTTTAATTAATTTTAGTACCTAAAACAATTCTGGAAGAAGAAATAATTAACATTATTTTCCCAGTGAATTCTTCTATGCATATTTCTCCACAGTGATTAAAATAATGTACAGTGTCTGCTGCTCAGACTTACAAGATGAATTACATTAAATAAAAAAACAAAAAATAAAATTCTCTCTAAGCCTCCTGGAGATAGAAAAACCAATTTGATTTCGGAGTATGTACTTAGCACATTTGAGAATATAAAAACCCCTTTCTGTTATGATACTCCTATTTAAAACGACCATTTGGAAACAAATTGGCTCTTCTTTGAATCAGGAATTAAAGTGATATGGTGTCACTACACTAGTTTTGTTAGTTAGGCTACTGACCTTTTATTAAAATGATTGCCCTTACTAATATCTCCACTTAAACATCTCACATGCACCTCCAGATGGACTCCATTCTGTTCTCCCTGTGTACTCCTGACACCTCCACAACTGTTCCTCCCAATGTTCCTTATTTAGTGGTGCTGCCATCTACCCAGGTGCTCAAGCAAGAAACTCTGTAGTCCCCTTCAACCTCTCTATCTTGATTAGGAAAGCTGGTGAGCAGAAGAACCATGTTTCTTCTTTACCACCACAAACAAATCCCTCTTGACAAATGTTTAAAGGATTTTGTGATTAATCATCTGTATTTTCTTAGGCAAGACTGACTTTCTAAGCTTTCATTTCTTCATGAAAAACATAGACAATAGATGATAGAGCTAATTCTGAGGTTCTATAATACAATGTTGAAACTACATTCATATAAAGCTTTCTCAACAAAAAGTTGATAATCAGTTAGTCGCCAACATTTTTTACATGTACTTTTCCTATGGGTTGGTTTCCTATTTCATATGCTTTCCACAATGTCCTGTGTTTGATTCTATTACAACACTCAACATTCTCAAGTACACCTTTGTGTTATTATCTATCCTTCTAATAGACAAGAAAATTCCTGAAAATTAAAATTCAAACATACAGATTATGACCTTGGTCACTTTATCTCTCCTTCCTAGCATAGCACTTAGTATATAGGACATCCAAAACAGCACATTAACCCTTTATTAAGCTAATCTATCAATAGTGGCTTTTCTAAAGAGGAGAAGAAGTTATTATATTTGCACTTCAGGAGTAATTTGCCTGCAGTTAGCTAAGTGGAATATCAAAAATCTTTCAAGTTTAAAGCAAAATTATTATTCACTTCTGTTGAAATGCAAACACTTCCAGGGTAGAATATCAGTGCTTAAACATTTTATTATACTGTGCACTGGGATTAAAATTATCCATGAAGAGCATTCAAAGATTGTCACTTAAATTAGAGCTATTCTTTGTAGAAATCATAAAATATCCTTCCTGCTGAAGAGATCATATCACACTCCTCATATCAGATTACATAGCAACACACTGTCTTGTTATTAAACAGAGAGTTTACACCCCATAAGGCAGCATGACATTCATGAAGAAATGTCTCAGTGATGATTTCACATATTTGCAAGAAGATAATGTCTCAAGGAAAAAAAAATCACTATGACCTGGTAGTTTCTAGATTTGAAGATTTCAAGAACATATAATGTCATGTAGAATTAAAAAGTGTCTTTCCACTGTCAGTAAAATCATACTGTGTGTTTTTTCCACTTGCTTAGAAAGCCTAGAAATATGCAAAAAAAAAAAAAAAAAGAAAGAAAAAAAAGAAAAGAAATAACATGTGCAATACTTCAGTTTATTTATACATAAAATCATACATAAAGAGGCTTGATGATATCTTTTACCAAAGCATTCATTCTTGAATTTGAGGGAAAGTATGAGTATATGAGTCAAAGGCTAATGGTAGACTGATCAGATGTCCCGTTTTAAATAGGACAGCATACAATGGTACTGTCCCATTCTAAATGATATGTATGGTCAGCCTAGCTATTGGAGGCTTCTTTTCAGGTATTTGCCCCCCTCCCCCCATTTTTGCCAAATGCTCTGTCAATCACTAAATAACGAAGATGCTCCTGTATGCAGCCACCTGCCATCCAAACACCAACCATCAGAAACTTCCAAACCTGATGTGAATTGCTTTAAACTCATTATCGAGAAACTGAAACAACAAAATCATTGACCCTTGAAGTACCTGGGAAAGTGACACACCTCCTACTGGTCACTCAGAGTCTCTACCCTACAGATTTGTTTGCATAAAGTTAGTTCTCCTACAACTACCTAAGATTTGATGTAGGAACTGAATAGGACTCCACCACAAAGAGCCACCCAATCACAGACAGTGTGTTCTTTTAATTTACTTTCATAAACAGGCAGAAATTGAAGTCAGCTGTCAGCAAAGACCAAATTAAAGAGCTGAGCATCAGAGCCACAGTTGAATTGAGATCAGTTTTTGAGGAGTGGGGGGAGGTTAGATTTTTAAGCTTCCAAGGAAGATATGATTGATGTTAGGTACAAAGCTAAGCTTTCCACTTTAACTGTGATTTAAACGTGCTGTGCATTGTTTACTTTTCAAAAATTAAATTTAGACTGAAAATAATATTATTCCAAAAAAAAACTTTCCTTGCTTAAATGATATACATGATCTCAAATATAACACAATAAATGTGCAAACTGTAACCATCCCTCATATATTAATAATTAAAGCAAATACAGCTCAGTCTGCTAGGCTTGTGGATTCTGAAATATATTGGAATGGCTCCTCACAAACTCCTAATGTTTCTTTTAGTGATTTTAATGATTACTCTAGTTCTGTCCTGGTATGTTTGCTTCTCTTGTTATCTTCCAGTGTCTTTGCATCTATGCCATTCTGTTATGACAGAACATTGCAACTGTGATTGAGGGAGAAAAGTAAGCATCTCAAGCCTGGAACATTTTATAATTCAATCAATAGCGCACACATTTATCATGTCTGTTGAAGTAAGTGCAGACATCTGTGGCTATGCGTGATGCCTTAAAATTTGGTTCACATAGATATAGATGTAATTGGGGGCATATGGCATAGTGGTTGAAGTACACTGGGTGTAGAGTCAGATTTATGTCTGATTTGCAACTTGGCCTTTTAATAGCAAATTAGTTGATTTCTTTGCATTTAAATTTTCTCTTTTAAAATAAGGATACTAATATTTCATGGGGTTATTTGGAAATGAAATATGATAATGAATATAATGTGCTTACTTAAAGCCAGGCACATAGAAGATGTTCAATAAAATAGTTATTATTTTTTTATTAGGTCAATTCAGTAGGTAGATTGTTAGGGCCTATACTGGGGGATAGACAACAATACTATGAAATAGTGTTCTGGTGCTAAAGAAGCTTATAATTTAGCTGTTAGTTTTAATTATGGAAATATGCTATATAGTTGCTGGGAGGAGGACTCTATGGGAAGTGTCTAACTGAGTGGGAGGTAAAAACAAGAACTCCAAGGGCTGAGAGAAAGAAAAGGCCAGTGTGAGTTGAAAGAGTGAAGAAACGCTGCATGGAACATGTTAGCATTATGATGACTCTTGATGCATGGGCCTTCCACACATGGATTGATTGCAAGGTGACAGAAATGAACATGACCTTTTTGAGCAGCAAGCAGCTCACCAAAGCAGTGTCTGCGCTGAGAGTAAAGGAGGATCAGGTTGCAAGGGTTTGCATTTTCCAAAATGTGTTCTAAGAAAGGGTCCTATAGTAGGATAACCAAAGGTATCTCCTCTCTCTCTCTTACGCATGTGTGCACACACACATGCACAGACACTGAAAATAGTTTATTTCTTGGTCAGATGATGGGGAAATTTTGGGCCAAACAGAACGAAACACACACGTCCTTATAGGACTTCTAAGAAACTTTAAAATGCTAATATGTATAATAAAAATGTAATTCATGCTGTGTTGAAGGATACAGCATCTACCATGCTCTAAGTGTCATAATTCTCTTCAGTGATGAAATACATGGCATACGCTTCCCTCTTCCTCTTGAAGGAGCTTGTAGTGAGAGAGGAAAGGCAAGACTCAGAACAGAAGAACAGAAGTTAATGGAGCCAGAAATGACTCCTCAAATATGCAGAAGGAAGTCCTGATTTGAATTTGGTAGCAAAAGTTGGAGAAGGCTGGATTATTCTGAATTCAAAAATGCAAGGACTTTGGGGGAAAAAAAGGTTGAGGAATTGTCTCCTGAGAATGAGGAGCTGGTGCTGATGGGTGATGAACAGCAACATAGCAAGAAAGGGATATTCAATACATCCTTTTAAGTTGTTTGAGTTAACGTGACACATAAAATTCATCTCCCCTAAACGTTGTATACAATCTATCCTACATAAAGGCCTTATGCATCAGTCTGCTTTCCCAGTTAACTTAAGTATTAGCTGCTAGGTCAGCTGGCCGCTGGCTGGTCTTCAGCGGGGTGGCTCATCACTGCTGCCTGTGGCCGCCATTCTGCAGGAGACTAGACCAGGTTTGTTCGTTCCCCTGATAGTGGCAAGGCTCCTAGAGAGGATTGAAGCCCTCATTATCTCTTGAAGCTTAACTTTGAACTAGCACACTATCATTTCCCAGCTTTCCGTGGGTCAAAGCAAGTCACAGTGTAGCAAAGATTCAAGTGGTGAGGAAATTGTCTCCATTTTTGATGGAAAGAACTCCAAAATCACATTGCAAAGGGGTGAAGATGGAGAGAAATCATGCTTGAATAATTTTCTCATGGAAATGTAAATAGGCTTTGTTTAATACTACATACAGTTAGAACAGCATGCTCAGAAAGCTGAACCAACTCAGTACAATAAGCACCTTTGAGCCAAGAGTGGCCATGAGAATGTAAGTCATTTGTGAAGTCATCAGACTTTGAGGGAGCATTAAACTTTCTGTAAGTTATGTAATGGGGTGCTGAGCCAATATTACTTAATTCTTAAGGAACACTCTGAAAACAAGTTAGAAGTGGCTTAGAGATGGGTCTTATGAATGTCCAAAAGGTGATGATAGAATATAGTTCTTGGTTTATTTGACCATGGCAAAATTCTCTCCCTCCCCTCCTCTCCTCTCCTCTCCTCTCCTCTCTTCTCCTGTCTTGTTTTCTCCTCCCCTCCCTTCCCATCTCTCCTCCCACCTCTACTTCCCATAAGAATAAGAAATGCAAGAGTATGGGAAAGGGCTTGAATTATTAAAATGAAGAATTTGACTCAAACCTGTGAGCAGTGTCCTATCTTTGGAAGATTTGGGACATAAAGTTTCGGACTGAATTTGGAAGGATTCATCTTTAGACAGTGTTGTTTGGTGGATCAGAAGGAAGCCCTGTTACTGCAAGTGGGAAGCAAATTACACTAATAGTTTCTAAAAGAATTAAGACAGATACAAAACAAAGGTATACCTGCCTTCTAGTACTAGCCACCCAAGACTAGCCACAAATGATTACTGACCAACTACTCTGGGACATCCATGAACTCGGGTGATTTTCAAAGGGATTCAAGCAACAAGGAGCCCTGATCAAGTTTCATTTTGTAAGAAAAGTTGCCCATATGCTTTTCCCCCTCCAGACATCAGAAACATGGATCCAAATGTTAGTTGAGTCCAATTGACTTAGGTATATTTTTAAGGATAGGTAAGAGGCTCTTTTAACTTCAGACTTCATAAAGAAAAAAAAAAGGTAAGAATGATTGAATCCTCTTTCTGGACTGCACTATACTCAGTTAAGTGAACAGTTAGCATAAGCACACATAACACACATCATAATAAACAGTTGTGACTATAAGTATAATTTTATTACAAATCCTAGTCACCCTTTATTAGGATATCCATGGTTTTAAGAACTAGTCCTAGTCTTCTCACAAGTAATTTACTTGATTGCCTTCTTCCTGTGTCTTTCATTTGGTCTGGTTGGTAATTGTCATCGGTAATGCTGTCTCTCATGCTTATCCATACTGTAAAATATCTTGCATAAAAAATCTTGCACTATCTTAAATGAGAGCTGTACATAGGCAAGAATACTTGAAGGAATTCTTAGTTGCTTTGTGCACAACTCTTCAAACAAATAGAATGTATATCAACTATTTTTTCAGCATTCCCTATTGCTGTTCCTATATTGCTATTATACAGGTATGTGCTGGAAACTCAAGCCCCATTCATTCTGCAAGTTATACCTGTTGTGTCTGAGCAACTGCTCTGAGCTGGCCTGCTACAAAATGTAGCACTTCAACAAGAAGGGGGTTTGTAGCTATTTCTGCATTTGGATTGCAAAGTCCTCCCCCCAAAAAAGAATTCCATTGTGGATACTGACTTCAATAGTTCCTCTCACCTCCTTTTCCTCTGCATAATATTTACAAATTGGCTTCTTCATAGTTATTTCCTTAGTGACATGCTAAAACATGACGCTAATCTCTCCCCAAGCAGCGATGGTTTCAAGTTTAAAATATGAATATATTATTAGATTGTTTTCTTTTTTTAAATTCATTTTTATTGTTAGACTTATTGGGGTGACATCTGTTAGCAAGGATTACATAGGTTTCAGGCATACAATTCTACAGTGCATTGTCAACTTGTATAATAAGTTCACCACCCTAGATTGTTTTCTAACCATTTCATGTTCATTCTTGGTACCATTCATCTACCCAATCAGTAAAAACCAATAATTAATAATAGCAAATGTTTATTGAGAGTCTACTGTGTTGAGCTTTTTGACGCACTAGCTAATTTAATTTATACACCAAACCTAAAGTTTATCCTTCACTATCTACAGTCATCTTTTAAATGTGTAAATCTAACCCATCTACCTGCTTATCATATTTTTCAGAGTAAGATCTAACTCCTTTCCCATGCATTACAAAATGCTTCATAAGCAGCTTGCCCAGCTGCCCAACTTTACCCTCTTCCTAGCTCACACTAGCTTTTTACCCCTTCAACTCCCAACTGCCTTTGCATCTGCTTTCCGTCATCCTTGAACTCTCTTCCACAGACTTTCTCAGAAGATTGCCTCCTTTGCATCCTTTAGACTTTTAGCTCAAGTGTCAGCTCTATAAAAAGGCCTTCTTGGACCATCCTAACTAAAGTGTCATACTGTCTTCCTCTGTCACTCACCCCCTATCCCATCACGTAGCGTTATCTGAATTTATCTTTCGTATTCATTTGTTTAATGCTTCTACCTGTCTAGCCCCACTCAAAGGTTAGTCCCAGTGAAGGTAGAATTTGCTTTTGTCCTCTTCAGAGCTCTGTCCTCTGCACCTAGAACAGTACATTTTTTAAATCAATGAACATTTAATGAGGACAGCGGTATTGGTTTTCTTCCCCATCGTGGTTGTGCCAAGTAATTTTTCCATAGTCACACGGATGACCTGTTTGATTTTGAACAAGTCACTTAGCTCCAATTTGAATTCAAGACTTTTCAAGTCCAAATCTCATGCTTTTAAGCTACCCTGAATGAAGATTTAAGACTTCATTCTGTATAAAAGCTCAACAATTCTACTCCATTCTCTTTTCAGTAATCATAGATGGGATACATTGGCACGAAAGGGAGCTATTTTACTCCCACATCTTATTCTGGGCCTGGAGAAAAGAGGACCTAAATATTTTGGATTGTCATAGACCTTGGCCGTTATTCAGGAGAGCCTGTCAAAGAAGGCAGGGAGGAGAGGAAAGAGAGTGAACTGAGAGGTTTTTGCGCCCCTGCCGTTTGCGAGGCCTGTCATGAGTGTGATGATGATGAACACCTACGCTGTTTGTGACAAACCCCACCGTGGAGACGAAGGCATGGTGATTCGGAGAGATAAGAAAGACACACAACTTGGTGATAAGATGTGAATATTGTTCTATATAAATCCAAAGTCCATACATTTTCCATGGCATCTGCATCTTAATGAGTGGTAGCGGTATTCTAAGAGTAAAATGTGAAGATTTTTACTGTTAACACCATCTCCATTGCTTCTTTTCCACTGACACTTGAATATTCCCAGAATATAATATGATATTTCTTTATCAACATGCTGACTTTCCTCTTGTTCAGGAATAACAGAAAGCTATGCCAAATTAAATAAAGCCACATTACTTAAACAGGCTCACCAGAAACAAGCCAAAAGGCTGACAGTGCTCAGCAGTGGATGGTTGTGAATCTCCCAGGCAACTGAGGAATTTATTTTTCCCTGCGGTGATATAAAACACGAGCTGTCTTTTGTATGAAATGAATCAAGACAGATCCGTGTGGCAATTTTACCTGGACTTCAACAACCAGCCCCAACTCAATCCAGTTGGAGGAGCATTACACCTGGGCTACCCATGTGTGTCACACGACCAACCTAGAAACATCAAAATTTGAAACTGACATGGAGGAAAGTTCCATTTGAGGAAATATTCGTTTTTTTCCTGGTGTCTCAGGATCCTTGATGAAGGTTTCCCTGGATTTAGAGATAACTGAGCACAGTTTAGCCATAGCAGAGCTCAATCTCCCCGTAGAACCAGGGCTGGCAGACGGGGGCAAGGTTAAAGTGCTTTTCAGTGCCCTTCCTCAGGAGTGTTATGAATATCATCAGAGACAGGGTCCCACCAAAGGGCTCTGTTTGCATTTGGTGGCATCTCTCCCTGTCAGCCACCTCTCACTTCTCATTGGAGCATCCATGCCTCCATGGCTCCCATGAAGCTCTGACTTCATCCACGAGGTCTATCTCTTGGCCAGCTGCTGACCCCAGACTTAAAAACTCCTGTGACACTGTTTCCCTTCTTCCTGATATTTCCAAATGCAACGGCTTCCCTGCAAGCGCTCTCCTGGCAGCCTTTCCCTGTTACTTTAGAAGACGCATTTAGATACTCTGTTTCAGCCACAAGGTCACCCGTGACAATAAGCAGCAAACCAAGCTCTGATGTGAAGTCACGGAGGAGTGATGAAACCTACCAGAGTCAGCTGTTCCCTCCCTTCAGCTGCAGCGATGCTGATAGCCAGACAGAGAACTCTCCAGAACACTGCCTAGTGCCAAGCTCTGGGTTGCCTGGTGCCACACGGCACCCACCACACTTCTGTGAACACGGGATTGCTGCAAAGACAAAAAGGTACCCTGTGCGCTCCGCTTCTTCCCGTGCAGCACAATTCTTCCTGAGGTTCCTAAACAAACAAACAAACAAACAAACAACCATGCTACCGCTGAGCTCTTCAGCCATCTTGCTTGATAGAACTCAGGCTTTTGGTGTCCAGCGAAGGATACTGCTTTGCAGGCACATCTGTAACATTTAGTCTTGATTTGTTTCTTATGAAGAATGGCATCATTTTGATCATGACTTAAAGGGAAATCCCACGGGACTTGACACTCTCCATCATCACCCTTTCTGGGTCATGAACTGGAAACTGTCCTCTGGGAAGCCAACCTCCAAACCACTTGAAAAAAACCTGGACCTTTTCTTCATGAACCAACCACCATTTGCTTCTATCACACCCCTCCCTCCGGTCTCTGATCCACATGTGCTCCCCTCTCCTTCCTCAGCTCTATGGAAAGGTGCTGGCCCTTTCCTGATTCCTTCTCTCCAATATTTGCTCTTCCCAGGGTCAGGCCAAGGGCGCGGGGTCACCCAGCCACCCTACTCTTTGGCATAGCTCATCTCCTGGCAGGTTGTGGTTTCTATTTTCCTCTGTGGCTTTCTGAGTTTAGGATCTAACATATGTTGGTAGACCAGATTATGCAGAGGTCCCGGACTACCGTGCAGTTGTTAGAAAGCTTGTGTTTGCTCAACAGTATGGGTGCTACGGTAGCAAGATTCCTGAGGTATATGAAGTTAAAACTAAAAGAAAGTTGCCCAAAAAGTGGCTGATATTATAGTTTTATCTAATTTGTGTTCAAAATATACACATTTAATTATCAAAATAGTGCACATTCATGGGGAAACTTTAAAAAGTCTACTTCTTGGATGGCCATAGATAGAAGGGAAATTTTTACTTTTCACATCATACAATTTTGGTTTCCTTGAATTTTTACAAGCATAAATTAAAAAAAAAAGAATTAATAATCATAATAAATTGGTGGGTGACTAGTGAGGTGTCATAGTGAGGTTAGATATAGACTAAAGGATTTTTAGCTTTGCTTCCCCCCACCCTCGGGCCAGTAGTTACATCTACACTTAAAGTAGCCCCTTGTTGATAAATGCCAACTTGCGTGTCTCCTTGAGCTACTACCAGGCACTTAATTAAGCTGCAGCGCTGCTTCTCCCCTTCGGTTCCAGGATGTGGCATTCCCTTGCACCGAAGATGCCACCCTATCACCTTTTCTCTGGCTGATTTGTGCAATTTTCCCTCCCTCCGTGCTGTAAAGGTGGACCTTGCAAGTCAGTCTCCATCAATACCCCACTCTTGATCCATGAACCCATTGGAGGGAGGAGAAAGCAGGGGTCTTTTCTTCTTCTTGCCTTTCCTCATATGTCATGAAGATCACTCAGAGGCTGGTGAGCCAGACCATCGGAAACCAGACCCCTTGCCTCAGCCATTAGGGGCAGGCTGCAGTATGAGGACCGACCCCAGTGGAGTGAGAGGATTGACTGGTTGGGAGTAAGCCGACAAAGCCGGGTATCCAGAGGCCCTGGTGGCAGTGGACAGTTTAGGAGGTGATTGAACAAGGTAGGGTGACTGGTGCCAGGAAGTCAGGATTGTGGAAGATAGGCAATGGGTGCTGTACAGGTGGCCATGACATTCAGAGGCACAAAAATAGGGCTCTGGACCCAGAGGAAGTACCATCTGGCTGAGCAGTAAGAAAAAGATGGGGAAGAGGGCTCCATTATCAGGAGTAGAACACAAGCTCAGAGAAGCACTAACAACAGGGCTGACTCATGCTGAGTTGTCTCATGGGCCAGACACAGTCCCCTTGCAGTCCCTCCAACCAGGGAAGGGTAGATCCCATTGCCTGAAGTGAGACTGAGTCTGTGGGTCACATGTCCGAATCATGAGAGAGCAGAAATTTGTAAGGCAGGTTAATCAATACATTCTGTCAACCAGAGTTGGGACGAGGGCTAGGTCAAGGCCATTTAGCACACGCCACTAGTGGGGCCAATGTCAGCCTGCTGCTAAGCGACAATTTAAAAATTTAGGAAAAGATAAAATCCACTCATTTTGCATGTCTTCTGCACATTCATTGGACATTGGGAAGTAGAATCCAGTGCACATCCTGAACGTCTCAAGCTGTGAAGCAAAACAAACAAACAAACACAGCCAACTGAACAAATAAGCAAAAACACCAGGATGACATCCTGTAATCTTTGATGGGAAATGTGATGACATGTGTGGAGCCCACCATGAGGCCCATCCACAGCATTTAACCCTGGTTGCAATTTTCTCTTTATGTCTAGATTAGAGGCACACACCCATTTTCCTTAAATCACATTTAATTTGTTTCTTGGAAATTCCAACATGTTCCAAGAGAGCAACTCCCCCATTGCCAAAATCTCCTTGGCCTGATCTTTCTTGTCTCAGGTTTTGAGACATTGTCCATTTCACATCTTATACAATGTTACTCACTTCTTGGTCAGATGGCCTGGACGAATTGCAATAGTTTTTTTTCCTATTTTAGGACTGAACTGTTACAGCAGGCTGATTTTTGGAAAGAGTGAAAGAGTGGGGTGTGGGCAGAAGGTAGTTCGACCATTACATTTTTTCTTGGAGCTGCCAATAAAAAGTGTTGTACTATAGGCCATCCAGCAGGGCCCAGTTAGAAGAAGACCACACCAAATGGAGTTCAAACTGTTGGTGATATTTATTTCAGTGATACAAATTGCAGGTGGAGAAACATAGAAAGCAGCTTTGGGCAAATTTAGCCAGCTGTTTCTGGAGGTATTATAAATTGAGCACCCAGTGAATCAAAATGCCTCCAAATCTAGCTCACACTAGAATTTGAAATAAAACTTCATTTAGCAGAAGTGCCTAGGACTGAAAGACAATCTGCATTCCTTTTCAAATTCTGGCTAAATACACTTAGGGCTCTCATTCCTAAGGTGTTGTTGATCTAAATACTGTTCTGACATTACCTCTCAAGGACTTTCTCCTGGTATATTTCCAAGGCTGCAGAGCTCCCAGAAAAATTCCTAGGAGTTTTCTCCCAACCCTGTTCTCATGAGTTGCTATGGTTGATAAATAGATGATGAACCCATATAGTACTAAATGAGTTTCATCTTCACTCCTTTTTGCCATATCTAGTAAGTCATTTTCTAACATTCATTCCATAAACATGCATTCACTGCTTTCCATGCATGCACAATCGTGGTGCTTGGAGCATTGAATATCAAGATGAAAAAGGCAAGAGTATTTTGTGCAGGATAATCATAATAAATATCCATTGAGTCAATAATTACATTATAGGGAGATAAATATAGTGATTTCACTGGTGGAGCAAAATGAGAATGATCATCTGTACTTCAATGGATTTTAAAGATAAGATGCTTGACAGCCTTGAAGGAGGTATGTATTTAACAGACATACTGAAAAGGTGTTATGGACTGAATGTGTTCTCCCAAAATTCATGTGTTGAAGCCCTACCGTTACCCAAGTATGACAGTATTTGCAGTCAGGGGGCTCTGGGAAGTAATTAGGTTTAGATGAAGTCATGAGAGTAAGTCTTCCATAAGGGGATTAGTGTCCTTAAGAAAAGGAGAGAACAGATGTCTGTCTGTCTGTCTGTCTGTCTGTCTCTCTCTCTCTGTTTCTCTTTCTCTCTCTCTCTCTCTCTCTCTCATTACCATGTGAGGACATAGCAAGTCAAGAAGGTAGCTGGCTGCAAGCCAGGAACAGAACTCTCACCAGGAACTAAATCTGCCAGCACCTTGATCTTGGACTCCTCAGCCTCCAGAACTGTGAGAAATAGGTTTCTGTTGTTTGAGCCACCCCAACTATGGTATTTTGTTATGGCCACCCATGCTGGCTGAGACAGAAGGCACAGAGAGAGACATTCCCAACAGAGGGACAGTTCAGCATTACAAGGTGCATTGATCTGCAGGGGTGCCACCACACTGAGTAACTGAAGTCCTTCATGCTACTGCATCACAGAGGGATAAGTGGATGTCAGGGGCCACCCCTACACTATCTCAGGGGAAGCACAGCCTTCTGCCTCCCTCAGTCATAGTTCACTCTGGGGACTTATGGGAGTACTGTCATAGCCTTCAAATATTTTAAGGTGATTGATAAAAATAAAAGCACTGCTTTACACTTTAAAAGCAGTTTCTACGTATTAGCTCATTTGATGCATTGCTGCTACTCCGTGGTGAAGGGGATTGTCCCTGTTTCTTACCAGTGAGGTACTGAAGTGTCAGGTGGTGGCCCAAGGCCACTGCAGACTTAGTCATCCTTGTCTCCACACTGTTGATGAGGAATTCAGCTCTGTGCTTTCCAAGGTGTTTTCGAACTCTTTCTTCGTAAAGAACAGACCCTGCCTCGCCTGAAGGTGACACCATTACATAGGCCTCTTTTTATCACCAGTACTGAATTCTGTGCCTGGCTCTTCAGAGGATGCTCAGGAAGGTATCGAGAAGGGAAGACTGTCCTTTCGTGCCAAACCTCACGGTTTTGCCACTGATCTCTCACAGTGATAGCATACGTAAGTCACCCGCCTCGCTTGACGGCTTCCTGTCCTGCGCACACAGCTTTCCTGGCACCAGCTCCTTCAATTCCTCGTATTCGGCACAGCAAGGAACTAGCAAACACCTGTCATAAAATTAAACTTACTTTTCATTATTTAATGATTGAAAGATAATAAGCCGTTACTTATACAGATTTCAGGTGTACTGTGTGACACCACCACTTGGAGAGGCTCACTGGGACCCTAGATACCAAGGCAAGGTGATTGCCATGACTTGCTGTGTCCACACCTAGGAGAAATGCAGAGGTCGGGAGTCCTGGCTCTGAAATTCCACATGTACTCCGTATTTCCATAATAGTACTTGCGTGCCCCTTAACACTTTATTGTCTTCCCTCTCATAATAATTCACATATTACATTTCACTCTACATAATAGGTACATTTCTGAAAATGTATTTAAACTATATCTAAACTATTTTATTCTTTAGGAGGGAATGCTGGATTTTAAGTAATGATCCACTAGATATAAGATCATAGCTGTAGTTAATTTTCCTTACTTACGAATTAATTATCACTTAGGGTAGTAAATATGTTATTTAAATGCTAAATATAATCCAATCTATGGAAATAAGTTAAATATTTTGATGATTAAAATAAATTTTAAAAGAAGAAGTTCGATAATTTTTATCATATCTTCTGGATAAAAAGTAAAGCTCTGGTGGGGAAATAGGAAAATAAATCTTAAGTAAAAAGTCTGTTTTTCCTGGGGTTAGATCTTAGATGCTTTTCCAAAAAGCAATTTCTTCCTACCCAGATTGTGAAGCTAGGATAAAAACTGCCCCCACACATCATTAACAGGCTCAACATTTAACATACAGTTAAATGTTAATACCTCCATGACCAAAGTATGCAGAAAAATAACTTCTTTATTTTCTTTAACTAATAGCATTTTGCTGATGGCAGAGAAAAACTCCAATGTGCCACTTAAAGGCCACTCTCCCAGCTTAAAACAGTCTCTTTTCATTTAATTCTGTTTAGTTTTATAAATACCGAGACAATTGAAATTTCAAACTTATAGGAACTGAACTGATGTTCACAAGGCTGGAGCCAATTTTAATTATGCATAAAGGGCAGAAACAACACAGAAAACATTCTGGGTCGTGCCATGGGCGCGTGGCCCCTTCTGGCACTGGACCTCTCGCACACAGCCATACTTTCTTCATTCCAAGTCCAACAGGAGTCCCTTCCATGTCTTTCCACTCCCTTGGCTCTGGGTTCTAGATTTGGACTTCCTGAGTTCAAACGCTTCAGACTTACAGATCTTACTAACAGCAGTCTTAAGCAAAGTCTTCAAGTCTGCAGCTTCCTCAGTCATAAAACTGTCAGCTGCTTCTTAGGAGTTGGTGGCGAGGTTTAAATTAGATTACACCCAGAGGGCCTCTGATGCCCTGTCTGTCAAACCAGCTACAGTGCAGTTTGGGGAGGGGGCGGTTTAAAAATTCCCTAACAGCTGTGGGAGATACTTTAAAAAAAATACAATAAAATGAATTATTAGAAATTATATATATGAGGGCTGTCTGGAAAGTATCCAGCCATGTAATATGATAACTTTATATTGACAATGTCTGGATTTTTTCCCCTTGTATGTACATAATATAAAGGCAATACATAACTTTTTTCTCTTTTTTTATTTATATATAAATAAAGGCAAATACAATAGGCTCTCCGTTAACTGGCACCCATGGGGATTGGTAGATGCCGGATAAAGGTAAGTAGATGCTCCGTTAACCAGAATTCGAACAAGTGGCACTCTCAAGCAACTGGCAAAATCTCAAGCTCAATTTACTACACAATTCTCTAGCCACTTAAATTTTGGTGTGTATCTCGTTGTCACTGGTCTGCTGGCCACACTTTGAATAACAATGCCTTACAAAATGCCTAGCACAAACACTCAGTTAATGTTAATTATTGTTATATTTATTGGGTCCCAGTGGAAAGATAGAGCAGCGTATAGAGCAGCACATAGAGCATTGAGGAGTGTGCACATTACCTTGAGCTCAGTGTCATCAGTTAATAAATAATAACACACTTGTTAAAGGGAATAAACATGAAAACTTTCCAACCATGACCAGACATGCACCCTGTGTCCACTTAACTTAATACAACATTAATAAATCAAAATGTTTAGGAATCATTTTATTTTATAAATGAGAAAACTGAAACCTGGTAAAGGCCTGGCCACATGTAAAAATCACCTAGAAGAGCTTTTTATTTATTTGATTGATTTTTTAAAATTAAATTTACTGGGGTGACATTGTTTAGTAAAATCTTAAAAACTTCTGCTGCGTCAGTGACTCTCCAGGCTAGTTAAATAGGAGGCTCTGCTGCTGGGACATGGGCATGGAGATTTTTTTCAAAGCTGCCTGTATAATTCTAATGTTGAGATTGGTTGAGATTTTCTGGTGGAACTTTTTACTGGATGAGGCAGGATTTTTATGGCCCTACCTACAATCCACAACACTAAGTCGCAGTTACATTGAGGACCTCACTGTAGGAAAAGCACTTATCTTTGAACAATGTAGATAAATAAACCTTGTGAAAATTAAATTTAGGGTAGAGGGAGGTATATAGCTGACTAATGAACCTAACTCATGACCTACCTACAAAGGCAGCTACTTAGTTCCCTAAATGGGTGTTCTGGGAAGCCCCAGGGGGACACACTGATATGCCTGATTAGTCAGGTGATAGATAAGGCCTGTTCTGCACAACCTTTTAGATTCAGCTGGAAATTCAAGGCACACTTTTTTTTTTTTTAAATAAGCTATCCTATTTCATCCCTATTTCCAGAATTGTAATCAGAACTCTGGCTTTTATGATGTATTATTTTTCTTGTTTGGTTTCCCTTGGAAGAGAATGGAAACTTTGAGTCTTGGCCACTCTTCCATCACATTCTGATTTCCCCATTTAGTGGGCCAGAATGCTTCATGTATTTTCTTTAATATCAATGGAATTAAAATGCATTCTGTGAAAAATGTACAATAGAGATTTATAGACTTCAAAAACATAATAAAAATTAAACTAAATGTTGAAGTTTTCTTAAAGGTAGAGGTGGTACATTTGATGTTCTTGCCAATGTTTAGTTTGGGGGGAAAGCATTTCAACTTTCCACGGCTTCCTTTATTTTGTTTGTATTCAAAATATTGGTTCCTAGACCTCCCCAGTAGTATAAAACTCACTATGAGCTAGTTAAGAAGGTCTTAAGGAGATAAAATGAGTGGGGCAGATGTGATCACATCATAAGCAAAGTCATGTGGGTGATCTGCCAGTGCAGAAGATGATAGCATGAAGGAGAACAAATTCTCCCAACACTGCTGCTGCCCATTCCCTGCTTTACCTAACTCCAATTTCTGTCAATCAGACCTTAAATCCCACTGTCTTTTGAGAGTTTTTCAGTAATTTCCCAAATTAGTTTGGCTATCTGTGTAACGTTATGTGTTTTTAAAGAAACCTATTCTCCTGCATGGCACCTATCACATCTATATTTGCTTAATGTATTTTCTCTGCTATATTGTATCTTGTTCTATTTCCAGGACCCCAGGACTTATCATAGCATTATTCAATAATTTTTGCATGAATGACTATGACTCCTTCGCACAAACACACACACTGTTTTAGAGATTTTAAGTATTTGTCAAAAAAGTAGTGGAGAATATGCTCATATTAACCTTTGTGAAGTCTTTAAATTCTGCTCTATAAAACCCACAGACTACTCAAACTTTATGCCACTGTTAACGAAATCAGAAACCATTTTTTAAACTGGTTAACGCTGGGCTGCAACCTTAAACTAGGAATCAGACTTGGGCTCAAATCTTGATTCTGCCACTTGCTAGCAATGGACCAAATTTCACAAAGCCTCAGTTTTCACATACATAAAACGGCAAACAGTAATAGCAATAATGAATAACACACCGCAGCCCATGGTCGTAAAGATGGAATAATATATCATTTAAAAGCTAGGAGAGTTTCTGGAACAGCTCAGGTCCTCAGTGAATGCTTGCTAAATCTGAATTTTAAACAAACAAACAAACAAACAAACAATGGCAATTTTGGATGGAAAGTTTCCAGGTGGAAGAGGCTATTTAAAGATGGAGAAGGCTCACATATCCATCATGACTGCTCCTGCAGCTCCTGGGCCACAGTCCCAGCAGCACTGTCTTTTTTATTCTACCTATGGTTGCTGGAGTTATTAATACTCCAGAGGTTTAGGGTAATGTGAATTAATAGTCCCTCTATAATAATCTCAGGTAATCTGAAACTTCTATTTTTTTGTCCTGATTATTTTAAAAAAATAATAAGATTCAAAATTATTCTAGAAACTAACATATAAAATATTATATTGATATACTGAGTGTTTATGAAATTAGTCCTAAAAAGTTTACCTAGTATTACACTTAGGAACTCAAAGTAAGACTTCGTTTTACTTTGATCAGACAGCAGTATGATGGCAAATTTTAAGGCAAAAAGAAAAATAAAATCTCTCTGACATAGGCTGACCAGATGTACCATTTTAAACAGGACAGAAAACAACCGTACTGTCCCATTTCAAATGGTACATAGGGTCATCCTAGTCCCACCGGGTTAAATTCAAGGTGTCAATAGCCTGACCATATGTACTGTTTGAAACAGGACAGGACCATTGTTTTCTGTCCTATTTAAAATAGTACATTTGGTCGGCCTACTCCCACATGAAACCAAGGTTGAAAGTGCCATATAAACCACCAGTGCAATGTATTAGGACCTAAGTCACCAAAAAGCCAAGCACACAGTTCTAGAGGGAGCCATGTTTATACATAGTTTTTGCTGGGGTGGGAATGTTCCTGGGTAAGAGCTGTGAAGCTAGTATACACAACATTTTTCAGGGCTTCCTGCAACCTCTTATATTAAGACTATGGCTAACATCCAACAGTAAGTTCAAGGGAGCTCAGCTCTAATGGAAATACCTCTCTTACTATTCAAACACTTATGTTCCCCTGGTACCTGAGAGATTCTACTGGAGGTCATGTGTACCCTGGTCTCTTACTAACTGATCGCTTCCAAAGTTCAACAAAGCCCTGGGTCAGTTAATCAGAGGTTGTGAAGAACAGGCTATAAGAGGAGCTTCAGAAGAAAGCCATAACTAAAATAAAACAACAGGTCAGGTGGGTAATCATAGCTTGGAACAATAATCTTTCTTGCAGGGTTTTACTAGGAAATTATAAAACTTAAACTCAGCTAAATGCCAACAGATATTGAACAGCTTCACTCAACTAGTGAATAATTCCTGGTATTTCTCTTTTCTTCTTCCCCCTCATGAAAAGGAGAGATTTCCTTCTTACATTAAAAGATATTTGTTCTTATCTGAATTGATTGCGATTTGTTTAGTTATTCAGAGGGACAAGCAAGTAGATAGAAAACATATGACACACACTGAGCTTTCTTCAACTCCTGAAATTTCTCTACATTCGAGTGAAAAAAAAAAAAAAGGACACACATTTCATTTGCATTTTTCACCCCTAATTGAAGAACCAGTTTCTAATGGAAGAACGTGCAGCTGATAGGGCGCCAGTGAAATAGCTGGGTTTCATAAGCCATGGGACTGCTTTCTCAATACACATAGATCTGTGGTTTCAAACCGAAAGGCTTGGTGGCTGGAATAAGGGGACAGCAATTCAAATCAAACTCCCTGCAGCTGTTCTGACAAGCAGGAAGTGTGTAAACTGTTTCAAAACCACCCAATACTGTCAGGTAAGGGACTGCCAGGCTTCTGTTTTGCCACAGACTGTCCCCTCTCTTAATTCCTTGTTCACCTGGTCAGCTTCTTCAATTCAAATTGTAGTCACTTTTCATCCTCTTACCAACTTTCATTTGACATTTTATGCAAATTATAATAAATCACACACACACACACACACACACACACACACACACATTAGGCAGCCCCATTCCTAATCTGAGCTATTGTTTTGCCTTTGAGCCCACTAAACAGTTCTTTTAAAAAAAGGCTCACAAGGAAGAAAGGAAGGTATTGAAAGAGAAGGAAGGAAGGAAGGAAGGAAGGAAGGAAGGAAGGAAGGAAGGAAGGGAGGGAGGGAGGGAGGGAGGGAGGAAGGAAGGAAGGAAGGGAGGGGAGAAAATAGGGGAAAAAATGGCTTCTTCAATGGGATGGGATAGAGCAGTCCTGGGATATCCTTCAGAAGAACGCCTGAGTGCCTCTGGGTGCTCATTGGATTAAAGACAGACTAACTCAGTGACTGACACAAAACCAAAATGGATTCCCAAGTCTCGGCTTTAGACTCTTCTTGCTCCCAGTCACCTCCCACTAAGCCATATGGAAGAAGAGGGAAAGTGTTTATTTATTGCTCCATTACGAGTGACGCCAACATTGCTTGGCAGTTGATCTCCAAAAAATGTCAAAACTTCAATTTTGTGAGACAACCAGTGTTTTTCCTTATGGTATTTTCATTGCTGGTACTAGCCAGAACCCAAACTACACGCCCAGATGAAAATAAACACAAATCAGAAAAACCTCCTAAATGGCCTGAGCTTAGTTTGAAGAGTAAATGAACGACGACTTAGGTTATCTTGTATTTTGTCTAAAAGAGATCCTTGATTTGGTTAGATTAGAATTTCTTTTTCTTCCTTGTTGGTTTAGATCCTTGATTTTTCTATGAATAAATTGGTTACTGTGCTGCTAAAACGAAATACACTCCCCCAACCCAACAAGAAATAACCAGAAATTCAGCCTACTCTATTAAGTGTTAGGCAAATTCCAGTGACTGATGACATATTACAGTTATTTCCTCTGTTATTCCTGGTAAGGAACCCTACCAGTAATTGAGCTTTCTTTATAAAATAAAACAAAAGGAAACCTTGAGTCTCTAACTCCCCCAGTCACCCGTACTTGGGGAATAAATGCTAACACCTTTTGTGAGTTAAACCTAAATGTTAGAAGCAACTTTAATGTTATTACCATTTCTTTTTTTTTTTCGTAGACTCAGTGATCTCTTTTTTTTTTCTAATATGGACAGGATGAAGCACATAAAAGCATTTATTAAAGGACATATTTTTGCCTGAAAACAAGCCCTGCCTCTGCCCCCACAGGATGTTGGAGCTCTCCACAGACCTCATGTTGATTACCCTCTGTGGGAAGTAGCGGTCAACTCTAATTAACTAATTTACTTTCAACAAGTGTTTAATTAGGGCCTTGGCCCATATGTGGTGCTCTTTTGAAGATTCTGCACAATGTAAGAACTTTATGAAAATACAAAGCGTTAATCTGGTTCTCTGACATTAAAGGCCCTTGGCCATTTGGAAAATAATCTGAATCAGTTGACAAGTATTAGACTTAATAAATATACGTAGAACAACTTAGCAAGGGCATCAGCCCAGAGGAAATGCTGTGCCTTGCAAGACTGCCCCTGAAGAGGAGTATGTGAAAACTGAAGCGCAATACTCCAAAGAGGCAAAATTAGCAGCACCGATGGTGTCTTGAGAATCATTTTTTTTTCTTTTACTGTCACCTACCTGTGTGTCAGATACTTTCTGCACTCTATCTCATTAAGTGCTCACAAGAATTCTACAATCTAAATCATCTTCACCTTGTAGATGAGGCACAAACCCGAGACTGAGGGGTTAAATAACTGGCAGGTTGCAGACTTGGCATTCAACTCAGGAAAGTCTTAGGGGAATAGCAGGAGCACCTTAAAGAGGTGTTTCCCAAACATTGATGTCCCTAGCAATCCCCAGAGAATGTGGTCAAACTGTAGGCTCCAATTCAGTGGGTCATGGGTGGTGTCTGAGATTCTGCATTTCTAACAAGATTGAGGTAATGCTCCCTTACTGACGCTCCAACCACACATTGAATAGCAAGGACCTAAAGTGGCAGTGGAAATTTCAACAATCTAAAATGTGGTGGAGAACATGGCAGAAGCTACTGAGAATCAGAGAGGGACAGCAAATTCATCAATGACAGAGCTAATAAAATTGGGAAAGCAGTTCTCAAGTGGCCAGGCACTGGGACTCTAAATCCCTTACCCTCTTCCCCTAGAGCACTAAGATTGTATAATTATCAAATGTAGATATGAAATAAGCTTGTCCAACCTGTGCCTGGCAGGCTACATGTGGCCCAGGACAGTTTTGAATGTGGCCCAATACAAATTCATGAACTTTCTTAAAACATGAGATTTTCTGGTTTTTGTTTGTTTGTTTGTTTTGGTGTTAGGGGTTTTTCTTTAAGCCCATCAGCTATGGTTTGTATTAGTGTATTTTATGTGCGACCCAGGACAATTCTTCTTCTAATGTGGCCCAGGGAAGCCACAAGTCTGAACACCCTTGATATAAAGAAATAAATTATTGCAATTGGTTTAACAATTAACTGCCTTTTCTTCGAGTCATGGTCTTACTCTGGTTAACACTGATGCCAGAGGGCATCGATTGCCATCTGTGAAGACCGGGATAAGGCAGGTTGAGTGTGAGTTTTCAACCCTATGGACTCTGCCCTAGGAGTGTGTAAGAATGGAAGCATCGCCGAGAAAGGCTGATGTGCCCCTTCCCCGGAGGAGGCAGCACACCTACGTTCTGTGCAGAATCAGCCTTTCTGGTTTGAATCCCAAATCACCTACTAGCTATATGGCCTAGGCTGAGTTACTCAACTTTTCTGTGCTTCTATGTGTTTATCCACAAAATGAATAATAAGAATAGCACCTACCTCTGAATATTTTCCCAAATATTAAATGTGATATCATTGAGAAGTTCTTGAAGTAGTTTCTAATATTTAATAAAGGCTAGGTATTGCTATTAATTGATCTAAATGTGTTCTATCCGATTTTATGAACACAAAATTAGTTCTGACATACCAGTGCAGAAGCAGCAATAGTAAAAAATGAACCAAATTAAGGTAGAGAGAAAAAAAATCATCAAAGCCCAGCTTGGCCACTAATTTGCTAACCTTGGACAATTCGTGAGAGTTCTCTGAGCCACCATTTTGGCACCCATAAGAGAAAGGGTGAGTCAACTGGAACATTTCAAACGTTTCTCCCAGATATGATGAAGAATCTATGATTCTATTATTAATGGGAAAGGAGGGGAGGGGTATGGGAATAAGAATTACTTGCTGAGCTTTTAATAAGCTGCTCGACCCCACAGCCCAGATTCCTAGCTGACCCTCACCCAATAGCCAATTTAATAAGTATAAGAAGAGACATAAAAATCTGTATTTTAATAAGTAGCTCATATGATTTTGGTGTATGTGATCCCCGCTATATGAGGAACACTGTTCTAGGTAATAGAGAAAAAATAATCTAGTCTAGAATGGCAGTTCTTATAAATAATCCTTATATGTGTTATCCAGATATGGATAAATAAAAGGTAATATTTTAGGTAATGAGAGCTCCTATTTACTCTATTGCCACACCTGCAATAAATATTAGATTTTTATACGTGGGTATGTATACAAAATACGTAGCTTTCACAAAATCCCTGCAGATGTTTTTGAGTTGGACTTGAAGTTATGTGAACCTATTAATTTGCTTTCCATTTAAGCCATGTTGAGTTAGAGTTTTGGTTCCTTGAAGCCAGTTACCCTAACTAGTTCACATGTTCTCTTCCAGGCATTGTGGATTTAAAATGAATCCCCCCCCCCAAGATTTCAATGGCTCATGACGGGGGGCAAGGGTTTCAGACTACTGAAGCTGTGATAAGTTTTGAAACAGGTTTCTTTCAGATGCTATGGAAGCACCAGGGAGGGATGGCAAAGCTTTCGGAGAGGAGACTCTAAACTAGTTCCTGAGAAATGGCCAGAGTGGGCCAGGAGGGCACTGCAGGCAGAGGGACCGGTTGACGAAAGGCGCAGCTACGGGAGAGAACACGGAAAGTGGGAAGCTGGCCCTCCCGGCCAGGCTCAGGACTGCGGATAATCAGCAGGCCTGTTCAGGCAGCAAAACCTGATTTTCTCTTCCCTGAGCACAGTGTGGAGGAAGTGTCTGTGATGAAACGACCCTGAACCTGACAGATGTGGGTGTGAATCTCAACTTTGCCCTTCATTTGCTGTGTGATCCTGAGTAAGTTACTTACCCTCTCCAAGCCCCCATTTCCTTGGCTGAAAAGTGGGGTTAATAATGCTTAACTTGCAAGTAGCTTAAAGTTGAAAGATAATGCATAGCTTTATTACTTTTTATCACTTCAATTATGATTTCTATCTACGTGCTAAGATGACAAAAAGACATCATCCCTGCTCTTGAGATGCCTCACATTTAGTTGACAAGAAGAATATAGAAGGACATAGTTTTCTGAGGGTAAGAAAGCACAGGATAGCATGAGAAGCACAGCTTTTAAATTTATAACTTCATAATAACAAATTATTATTTTGAAAGTAATATAAACAGGTGGTCAGGTTTCCTTTAAGATCATGGTTTTCGCAGCTGCATGGAGACCTGATTGTAAGGAGGGGCAGCAGAGTGGCTACGAGACTGTTATGGTCGGAGGTGGTGACAGAGTGATCTGGGAAGTAGCACCTGGGTGAAGAAGGCAGATAGCTTTGTGAGATATTTAGGAGAGAAATTGAGTGGATTTGGATGTCATGTCTCAGCTACAAGCCTAGGGTGATGCTCACGTTTCTAGTTTAGGAATGTTTAATATGGATGTCATTCTCAGAATCTGGGATGCGAGAGGTAGAACTAGAATCATCACCATTTTCCCATTCATTTTCTTCACCTGATCTGCCCAACATTTGGCCAACAATTAATTACTCCTTCCCTGCAATACAGGCAAACCTCATTTTGTTACACTTTGCTTTATTATATTTCACAGGTGTTGCATTTTTCACAAATTGATAGGAAAACTTTCCACCCACGGAAAGATCACAACTGCCTTTATAGTGTGATACTCACTTTAAGTAGGGTGGTCTGGAATAGAAACTGTAATGTCTCCAAGGTATGCCTATAGGCAACTTTTTGGGGTGCTGCTTTATATCCTGCCATTTATGTCTAAACTTTTCTTTATCCAAGTGCTCTCAAAGGTCAGTTCTTAACTAGCAACACCAGCATTATATGGTATTTTTTTAGAAATGCAAATGCTTGGGCCCCATTCCAGACCAACTGAATCAGACAGTCTGAGGTGTGGCCCAGCTGTCCGTGATCGAGCAGCTCACCAGGTGATTCCAATGTATGCTGGATGTTGTAGAATCACGAGTCTTGGGACCCTTAAATACCCTGGCTTGAGTAAGAGGAAACAGCTCCGATAACATTCTGCCAGTCCCCAGAAAGACAAGCCACGGCTTCCCATGGAGGGCAGTCTGGCCCAGAGGATGGAGCAAACTGACACCCTCCCTGCAAATAAGGTAAGACCCAACTGGGGAAATTAGAGTGACTTTGGGCAGCTCTATAGCTGATTTGGCCTAACCTGGGTCTTCTTCCCAAGGTAAATTGCGACGTTCGGATTAGCCGTGATATATACTGCAACATTACCTCAAGATTAGTCTAATATCAAAGCTACCAATACCCAGTCTGAGAAAAAGTGGGGCCCAGTGGAATATGTGAAAGGTAATCAGAAGGAAAACTGTCCCTCAGACATGCTCCTTGTGCACACTGGACCATTCTACTATTCTAATAGACAAGGCTACTCAAACGCCAAGAGACAAATATAATAGCCCATCATGCCAGGTCAGTAGGTAGAATTTCAAGGGTCAACAAGCCATGGATTTAAGGGCTCCAATTACAACGAGGCCACCAGACAGATGCTCAATTGTCTACTGGCCTCTGTGGCACAATTCTATGCTTCTTAGAAAGAAGGGGGAGGGTTCCTTGGCTCTCTCTCAGGGAAAGGGAATTAATCCTATGATGACCTCTAGGTCTCAGCCCCCGAATGCCCATTAACTGTCTGACTAAATGGCATTCCTGGGTGGGCTGCAAAGTTTGAGAATTGCTATGAAATCACTTCCTGACAATTTTCAGAGTAAAGTCCCATGTATAGAAATATTTTTTTCTCATTATATCATTTATTTCCTCATCTAATGAGCTCTCTTGTTGCCATGTCGTTGAAAATGGATAATTTAAACTGTTTCATCCCTGATAATACAAAAACTAGGGTTCCAAGGTCTTCTTTCTCTAATGACAAAAGGCTGTGTTGGACTATCTAGCTAAATATCTGCAGCTGCTGACCATCAAGACTGCTTAGTTTCTTACAGTTCATCTCCTTCCTGACCCACTAAGCTAATTATGCTCACAGCACTACACACAGACATCCATGGGGAGGATCTAGATATGTAGGACTACTCAGGGGTCAAATGAGAGACTTTTCATCTGTTTGTTTTTCTCTGCTCTTAAGGGGAATTGTTAAGTGCACATATCCAGGCAGAAAGGGACCCACAACCTCAGGTAATTCTGACCCTGTCCTTCAGGACACACACAACATTTTCCTTGACTCTGCTGTCTTCTGTTCAGCACTATTGCCACCAGGACCTCTGGATGCTCAGAATACACTAATCTCTAACTGGGTGACCTTGGGCAAGGATTTAATCTATGCAATCCTCACTTTCCTCGTCTGTAAAATGGAGGCAGTTGTAAAGATTAAAGAAGGAATGCGTGTAAAGTTGGTGTTGGACCTAGTACAGGGTGGTGAATACATATTAGCACTGAGTTGATAATGATAATTACAGTGGACAATTTTAGTGTTCCCTCCCCCCAGTTCTCCTGGAAACGTTTTATATAATTTCTCTATGCTTCCCCCAGAGGCTTTTAACCAATTACTGTTGGGTGTAGGGATATGAAAGCTCTAGGAGTCATCTGGGACCACAAAGATGCTCTGGAACTAAAAATAAAAAAGGTGTCACAAAAATGAGAGAAAGGCATCCTCCTTCCTTTAACAGGCTGGCTTTGGCATACTTTTATGTTGATACTTCTTGACTTTGTGGTCATCAGCAGTGCCAGTGCTCACACCAGAGGTGCCAATACCACTGCGAGTACCAGCTTACCCTGGTGGAAGAAGTCATGACCTCACGAGTGGGTCAGTGGCTTCAGAAGCTTAGTGGTGGCAATAGTAGGGGTAAATCTTTGGCAGCCACAACTAGCAGTGTGGACAGTTGGTAGAAGTTCAGAGGACTGTTTTTGTGAACTCTGTAGGACCTCCCAGAATAACTACAGGGGTGGTTTAAGGTAAGCTAAAATCCCATTAGTAGTAAATAAAAAACAGAACCAGAAAAATGTAACATATTCCTGAATCAGTATGAATTTTCTCCATGTCGTTCAAGGTGCAAGAATGGCAGCTGTAGAACTTCCTACCTCCCCTCACCCCGCAGGACCCACAGGTGAGGAAGAAGTAGGAAGGGCTGGCCAGGGGAGAATTGTGGGTCTTTGCCTGGCCCACATTCTCCCTGTCCGACGGAACTTACCAGACCAAGAACTCATCACCAACAGCCTATGGTATGGAGTCTGCCCCTCGGCAGTCTGTCTTCACATCTGATACTTCACCTCTCTCCCTACCTCTGACCTCCCCTCAGCTGTAGAACACTCCCGTGTGAATTATCAAGTCCACTGCTATGTGATACTAGAGAGTGTGCAATAGTGATTTATAGAAATACTTTATTTTTCTAAATCAATTTAATTCAGTTCAGCATGTACAACTTGTGGAAAATTTAATTGGAGTTATTTTTTTATGAGTCCCCTTCCCATTGTGGTCTAAGAGTCCTGGTACTTCCTGGTAAAAGAAGTCTTCAAGTCCAAGGATTCTATTCTGCCATTTCTTATTGACCAGGCCCTTGTAACTCACTTGAGACACTTTCCTATAGCAAATGTCCCCTTTAGGACTTTCAACCAGGCTCCCAAAGTCATGGTACTCAATGCCACAGCTCTTAATACCACTCCCCACATACTCTCATGGTCACCTTGTCTCAGGTTCTGTTACCTTTGGGTCCTATGTGCTACTACCCCTCTTTCCTCCAAACATCAAGCAGTTTCATTCACACCTCAAATAGAACCATTCTTCTTCTAGTCAACCTTCAAGGACACTGGATCTAGAAAAATCCAGCTCTAAGTTTTAATAATAATTATTATAGTATTAGCAGCAATAGTTTACATTAATGAACACAATATATTTCCAGTGCTATGCTGAAAACTAAAATTACAACAGTGAATACAGGATTAAATAACTTATCTTAAAAAAAAACAAACAAAAAAAACCAAAAAAAAAAACAGAAAATATGTGGAGAACTATAATGGAGCTATGTTCTGTGATGGTAAAATTGATAAAAATTAAAAAAAAGCATCCGTTTACTGAGAATTTATTATCCACTATGCAGTGTGCCAAGCATATGAGGGCAGTCCAGAAAGTATCTAGCCATATATTATGAAATATAGAGGCATTTATGGCCAGTTTTTTGGACAGCCCTTGTATATAGTTATACAGTATATACCCTCTTTCATTTATTCCTTATAATGAAGAGTTTAGGTATATTATTCTTCAACAAAGCATTTTAGGCAAAGAGGTTAAGTAATTTGTACAGTGTCCCAGATAATATGTCACAGGGCTGAAATTTGAATCCAGATCTACTAACAAAACCTGCTTCATCTAACTCCCTTCCCCACACCACCATGGGCCACATAATAAGGGATATTTTCTTCCATCTTGGGCCTAATGAAAAGAATGGAAATTATATTTAAGAGGGAACCAAAAGAATATGTAGGAGTTAGCCAGGCAAATGACAATGTGTTTCTATATGTATGTGCACATCAGCAGTGGAGAGAGGAGATGAAGTTTCCTAATTGAGGGACCAGCAAATGCCAAAGCCCAGAAACGAAGCACATGGCTCATTACTAGTTCTGTCTGGTCCTTTGAATATAAAAAGATAGGGAAGTTAAAAAGCTAAGGAGCTTAAACTTTGCCCTGAGGATTATAGCGAGCCATTGATAGATTTTTAAAGAAGCAATGAACAAAATATCTTACATTTTAGAAAAATTATGTTGACTACACTATGGGGAATGGACTGTAACTGGTACTTATGGAAGGGGGGAGGTCTTTCTAAGTCTTGCTCCCAAATGTACATTGTCTTGTGTGTATTTCAGCATATAGCTATGGTAGTATATCCTACTTTTTGTTCTATATTTTGTCCTGAATTCATTTATTCAACAAATTTTTACAGAGTACTCTCAAGCAAGGACATACAAGAATTGGGAATTATAGGCCAATGTCCCTCATGATTATAGATATAAAACTATTTAGCAATGTAGTAACAAATCAAACTCAGCAATATGTAAAACCAAAAATGTTTTATTCTAGGCAGTTAAGGTTGGGTTTTTATTAAAAAAATAAAAAAACAACTGATTTGGTGGTGAGCACACAATGCACTACACCACAAAGATGATGTATTATAGAACTATACACTTGAAACCTATATAATTTTACTAACCAATGTCACTTCAACAAATTCAATAAAATATAAAAGGTAATGAAAGTAATTTACTACCTTATCAGAAAAAAAGGAGCAAATCATATGATCATCTCAATAGATGCATTAAAAGTTTTTGACAGAATTCCACACTCACATAGAAAAAAAAAATAGCAAATTGGAAAGGAGAAAATTTCCTCACCCTTCTAAGGACATCTCTAAAAATCCTACTACTAGCTTATATTGCACTGAAAGAAAAAGACTAAACACTTTTTCTTCAAGATAGCAAGGCAATGATGTACACTCTCTCTACTTCTGTTCACCATTGTAGTGGATGTCTTAGCCAGTGCAATAAGGTTAAGAAAAATAAAAGGCACAAATATTGGAAACATAAATAAAGTGGACAAGTCCAATTGCAACTGCTGGTTCAGGTATTTCTGCTGGCATAGAAAAGCACTACCTCTTGTATCTGGTATGGAGCATAGCAGATGCTTACCTCTAGCTCAATAAATAGGAAACACCAAAAGCAATGTGCTTTCACTGGTCAGGGATAGCAATAACCTTTCTTATTTTCCCTAGAATTAGGTCACCTCTTTACTGTGATTCATAATTGAAACTTCAGGAAACTTGATTGTTTTAGCATTCTATAGAATACCCCCATTGATCCTCACAGTTTATGACACCATTTTGATGGCATCTATGGAATAGGCAGTAGCAGATGACATAGACATTTTTGTAGGACACAAGGTGGGAAGCAAGTCCCACAAAAAGTCCAGGAATTTGCTTCCATGGTTAAGTCTGGGAATTCAGTGGTCTGGTATACAGGGATTTTTCTCTCCAAAGTACATGACAAATTGCTGTACCTAGCACCCCGTATGTCAAAAACTAGTGATACCATTTGTTGGACCTCTTTGGAATTTTTGAGACAATATATAATATACTCGTATTTTGGTTTAGCATTCTGACCAATGTATTAAGTGATCCAAAAGGCTGCTAGTTTTGAGTAGAACCAGAGAAGGTTCTCCATATTATCCAGGTATGTACCAGGAGAACTCAGTGGAATCAATTGGATTAAAGCATTTATGGAGGATCAGAATGTTGTTTGAAGTCTTTGGTGACCCTCACTAGGAAAATCACAATAGAAGTTCTGAGGAAAAATTATGGTTTTCTACAACTATTTCCCTTTTGTGACAAAACAACTTTTGGCTCACAAGTGGGCCTGGTAGAGAGGAACTGTGAAAGGCAAGGTGCCCATGCAACCTGAGCCACCCATCAAGTACTGGATGCTGTTACACCAACAGATAAAGTGGTCATGTCCACACCACTCCATCTTCAAGTAGAAGTGTAAAGAGGCAGGGCTTTGAAATCATAAACTGCTTGAATAAATAGCTTACGTTTCCATTGAAATTATTCCTGTGCCATGGCTACCTCTATATGGCCTTGTGGGGAATTATGACAGGTGACCAAGAAGGAAAAAAAAATATTGGGCTTGTTTTAAAGATTTTTCTGCTTTATATGCTGACATCTGCTTTAAATGAACAGGAATATAACTGGATGAACCATGGGAATGGATATACTCCTCATAGGCAGAACCCCCCCTAATACACCTTTTTGCATGGGGCTATAAAATTGTAACTTTAGAAAGCAATCTTTTAAAAATTAAATTTATTAGGACAACAGTGGTTAATAGCATGTAAGTTTCAGGCATACAACTTTATATCATCTGTATATTCTGTCACCATGTATTTGACCCTCTTTATCCTCTTCATCCTCCTTGTCACCATTTCCCCCTCTGGTAACCACCACATTGTTGTCTGAATCTCTGAGTTTGTTTTGTTCATTGGTTGCTTTTTGTCTTATATCCCATATATAAGTGAAATGATATGATTCTTGTCCTTTTTCATCTGACTTATTTCACTTAATGCAATACTATCAAGGTCCATCCATATTGTCACAAATGGCAATGTTTCATTGTTTTTATGGTTGAGTAGTAGTTCGTTGTATATATGTACCCCATCTTTATACAGTCATTGGTCAAAGAACACTTAGGTTGATTCCATGTCTTGGCTATTGTGAATAATGCTGCATTGAACAAAGAGGTACAGATATTCATAGGAATACAAACAAGTGTTTTGAATTTTAGGGGATAAATACCCAGAAGAGAGATTGCTAGGTCATATGGTAACTTTCTATTTTTAATTTTTTTTTTTTTTTTTTTTTTTTTTTTTTTTTTTTTTTTTTTTTTTTTTTTTTTTTTTTTTTGCTTTCTGGTATGTGGGTAGCTCCCTGGCTGGGAATCGAAGCCAGGCCGAAGCGCTCACAGCACCAGCGCCAAAGCCTTAAGCCCCTACACCATCAGGGAACTCCTCTATTTTTAATTTTTTGAGAAGAAAGCAATCTTAGTAATCAATGGGGAAAACTCTAGTTGTTCTGTGATCTTCAAAAATTATCAAACGTTAAAAATTCTTACTGTCAATTATAAATGTATAGGGAAATAAAAAACAGTAAAACTAATATGTATTTAATACATTATAATTTAAAACATTGGAAACAGAATTAAAATGTTTTGTTAAAAAAAAGAAAACAGTGTCAAGAGAAGTTTCAGCAGTGATTGCCTCCTTGTTGTATAACTTACAAAATGGAGAGAGCATCTTTTCTAGGCTTTGGGAATTTTAATCAGAGATGTTAAGTAATTTAGCATTGCTTACTTGAACTAATAAACAACAAAACCAGAATTTAAACACAAGTCGGGGAGCACAATCTCTTAATTCCATGCTCTTGATCACTGTGCTATATTAGTGATTACTGGAGGGGAAACTAAAACAGTAAGCCATGAACTTTGGTTGACCACCTTTCCCAAGACGGGAGATAATTCTGAGTAGCAGAAACTACCCAAGAGAGAGAGGTGGTGTGTGTGTGGCCATTCCCAAGTGGGGTTTGAGCATTCCAATAATCAGTCATCTTCCTTTCAGAAACCTGAACATGGGTGTATCCTAATCATGATTCCTCACCAGAAATGTGGTTCCTGGCCTTACCCAGTACAGTGATCCATTCAGGGATAACCAAGCCCACTGATGAACTGACAAAATAAAAGTAGTGGGACTCTAATAGGAAGGAATCCAAGGAGAGAGAGTTTTTCATGGTCCAGCATGCTAGTGTTACATTTTACACCATCTCTACTTTGTCTGCTTAACTAGGCAATATTCTCATTGTCCTCCTTCTCCACAATTCCCATAATAGGTTTGGTTTTTTTCTTGAAAAATTATAGAACCACCATAGTCCACCAGAAGTCCATGGTATACACATTTCAGTTGATGTTTCAAATTTTTTTCATACATATTTTACTGGCTGTTAAGTACCCTGCTCCACAGCCCCTATACAAAACTTTGTATCTTCAAATATTTCCACACAGACCAAATAACGCCACCTTCTTTTATTGAGAAGGAAGCCATGTGCCATTTCTTCATTTATAGTCTTCAAAATGTCTGTGTCTAGATATTATATGAGAGGATTTTCTTTGTAAATGTGGAACATTTACCTTAGAAAAGAAAAAGCCAAGTCAGGGAGCACAATGGACAGTTGTCTTAAGTTTTTATGGTTTATATAGCTAAAAATTCATGTAACTGTTCAGTCATCTGGCTTACACATGGAAGGCAGTAAAGTTACTGAATTGGCTGAGAACACAAGAAGAGCCATCTGGTCATTTAATAAACTTTGCTTGAGTGCCTACTCTGTGCCAGGACCTATAACCAAGATGGATGATAATAGTTCAGTCATATGGGACTCAACACAACTAATGGCTTTTTCCAGTTTGAATGTCCAAGGAATAGGCTATCTTGAAAACCTGTAAATACTCCATTTTTTTTCACCCAAATACCTGCTGACCACATCAGATATTGTAAAAAGATTTTGTCTCTCAGTGGAGGATATTAAAATAATTGAACTACTTTTAACTCAGTGCTTCTATGGGATGACAGTTCTCAGTTTGTTTTTATTTTTACCCAATATTCCACTATTTTATTTCCACATTCCTTCAAAATTTTATCTGCTCATGGATTCATGCTTTTGTTATTGACTCATAAGTGGTTTCCTCTGATGCTGATGACTCTTCCAAGCATCAGTCATGTTTAGCTCTGCCTATGGGACACTCCCAGTTGGATGTCTTGCTGTGCATCCAAAATTAAAGTATTTAACCTAACTCATCTTTAACTCAAAACTAAGTACTTCTCTTGAAATTTACATTTATAGCAATAGAGATAGATAGAGTCACAGTAGAAGACTTGGATTTTTTTTAAAGTGAAAACCTGGCTAAGGATGATTGCTCCCAATATAAGATAGATTCTTTCTTTCTTTTCTTTTCTTTCTTTTCTTATGTTTAGGACTTGGTATGTCCTAGGTACTATTCCAGGCACCAGGGTTGTATCTGTGAATAATGCAGTTGAAATTCCTGCTCTCTGAGATAGTATTTTATGTGGGAGGGGGGACAAAATGCTTATCACACAGATAAATAGATTGTGTCATTTCCAGGAAGAGTAAAAGCAGATGAAGGAGATGGATAGGAATAATGGGGTATGAGGTTGCTATTTTGTATGATCACAGATCTAGCAGGTGACATTTCAGCAGAAACTCCTATTCATAATATTAATGCTTTTGATTCATGACTTTTTATAACTTTATATTTCAAACTTTTTTGAGATTTTGGATAGCAAAATAATGTTCAGGGTAGTAACTTGTACTTCTTTGGCCCTTTATGTGACTCACCTCTTTGGTCTTAAAGAACTTCGGGGGTTTGGTGGTGGTGGTGGGAGCTATAGAGAGTTAACAAAATATATATAAATTAAAGGCCTGTGAGATTTCTAAAAGCCAAACACCAATTAGGAAACCAGTTTCAAATTAGAATCATCTCCCTTAATTACCACTTTGAAGGGAATTACCTTGCCCCCATAATAGAACATGCAGCTCCCTTTCATTTTGCAGCTGAGCCCAAGTACTCTGTTTTTTATTTACCTTTTTCTTGTCTGTACTGATTTTTACATGTTGAAATCAATGCATTCATATCAACGAATGATAAGATTGTCTCTGTATGATCATATTGGCCCATCTGTGTTATTATCTATCACTCAGCCATTCATCCAGCATATACTAAGTATGTGCTATGTGCTGTGCACTGACTACAGCATGAAACTCTGGCAGTGAATCAGACATAGATCTTGAACTTGAATAGCTTATGGTCTATTAGAGGTAGACACATGTAAATAAATGCAAAAAAGAATTATCAAAAGTGATGATTTACAAGATAAAGCAGGAGGAAGGTGACTTGCCAGCCCCACTATATGGGGTGTCCTTGGTGATTTTTCTGTAAACTAGAGCTTTTTCCCTTTCTGTAGTGTCCTGTATCTAATGCTTTGGAACCAACTAAACTTGGTCTAATCTCTGTTATCCTTAAATATCTTCCAAGTATTTAAAACTCATCAAGGTGTTCACGTTTAAAATGAGAGATAGCAATAAGGATTAAAGGATATAACAAATATAAAGTGTCTGAAAGATTAAATTTCCAACTAATATTAGTTGCTTTTTTCCATGTTTTGTTCACTCTAAAAACTAAGCAGGATTTTATACTTCAAAAAAAATTTATTATGAAATTGTTAGATATAAAATGGTTTAAGGAATAAATTAATAAACTCAGCTTCAGAAAAAAATAATTATCAATACAGTTGGCATCTCCTATGTACCTGGCTCTCTCATCTCCCTCCCAGCAATAACCCCTTCCAAAAGAAGTAACTTCCATCCTCAATTTGCTGTCAACCCCATACATTTATGTATATTTTACTACAAGTCTACACAGTGCTGCACTTTTTGTTTTTAAACTTTACATAAATGTGTTTGTAAGATGCATCCTTGTGGATATGTTTAGAGCTAGTTCAGTCACTTCTCTGGTCATCCTCTTCCAAGGAAATAGTTCATGACTTACTTATTTTTGCTGTAGTTGATAGACATTTAACAACACTGTCGTAAACATTTCTATACAAAGTGCCATTTGCAAATGTGTGAGATTTTCTCAGGGGTATACTTGGAAGTGAAATAGTTGGATCATCAAATATACAAAGCTTCCATTTATGGATGTTACCAAAATACCCCCAAAATACAGTAATGCAAACTCCCACCAGCAGCATAGTAATTCCTAATTTTCCACATTCTCACTAATTCCTGGCATAGTCATATATAAAAACGTTTTCAAATTACAGAGTTTGAAATGGTCCTTCAATACGGTTTAAATTTACACTTTTTTTTCTACCAATAGAGTCGAGCATCTTTTTACATGCTTAGTGGTCATTTTCTCTACTATAAATAATAACTTTTGCCCATTTTTCTCAAGTGTCTTTATGGCAGAATAACTCACATTTTTATTATGTAGAATTTTAAGTTTATTAAGTTTTTGAAATATTAAAACTATGTATATATGAATAATATTCTGTTTACCACCCTTGACCCCAACCACTGAGTTCTTTGTAGTTAACTTTTCAGATTTAAAATCTGGAAACAGTATATAGAAACCATTGTTTTCTTAATTGTCTGTTCATTGAGGAGAAGTATATTGTATAGAATAAAACTTAGGGTCCTGTGGCAATTCTTGAGTTAACATTTTTTTTTTGGTTGGTTCCCTGAGTGGGGATCGAACTCGGGCCGCAGAGGTGAGAGCACTGAAGCCTAGCCACTACTCCACCAGGGAACCTCTGTGGCAATTCTTAAAGTACTAGAGAGACCAGAATCAGTCAAGAGAATTTTATTGCTCTTAAAAGTAACAGAGGCAGGGTGAAGATAAGAGAAAATGATCATTGTTGCTTGAAGGTCATAGAGAAAATTGAGAATGGAAGGTCTCATACCTGCAGAGGGCTCAGGCTAAGGCTGCTCTTCAGTAAAGCAGCTCAGGGGCCATTGTCTTGTGTGTGAACTTGTCTGTCTGCGTGCAAGTAGTTGAACGCTGAGTTGTAGAGAGATGGGAGGCAGCACCTGATAACCAAAAGTTCTTTATGAAGCCTGATCAGTCATGCGTAACATTGGATGTTGGTTCTCTGACATTATAGTGAATAACAGGCCTGTGACTTGTCCTTATTAAGTACTGGCTATATAGAAAATCCTTTACACACTAGCTCCTTGGATTTGTCAATACTCCGAACAGGTTGTTAAACCATTTTACAGGTAAGGGACCTGAGATTCATGGCTGGTAGTAGTTTACCCACAGTCACAGCTGATACGTTACGGATCCCAGATAGTACTTGCCTTGTGTCTTTAGATTTACTTGAAATTGGTAAGACAGAGAGTTTAGTTATGTATCATCAAATTCAAATAGTGTAATCACTCACCTGGAATTGAGAATTGCCAATTTATTGGAAAATGTCCAGGTTATTTCACACTTCACCATACATGGTATTTCTTAGCACTCAAAGTATCATGTGTCCCAAGTATGTAAGTCTCTGAAAGGCAGATGCCGGGTCACCCATGAGAAAGATTTGGCTGGAAATGCAAACAGTTGGACATTTCTAAATATACAGCTTCTCTTTTCTTTCGCTGTCATCCTCAACCATTGTCCTCTGGATGTTCGCAGGGAGATTAGGTCACTTTAATGTTGCAACCCCCTGAGTTTATCATGAACATTTTAAAGCCTCGGGGAGTTCCCTGATGGTGTAGTGGCTTAAGGCTTCAGCATCGGCGCTGTCAGCGCTGCGGCCTGGGTTCGATTCCCAGCCAGGGAGCTACCCACATACCCAAAAGCTAAAAAATAAATAAATAAATAAAATAAAATTTTAAAGCCTCAGATTTAGGCAATTTCTGAGCAATTTTCATTTGTACAGGGAGGAAAAGAAAAAAAAGAAACAAACTAGCTTTCGTATCCCAGGCCTTCATAGGCTACTCAGAACGAATGCCTCCAGGATTTTTTTCCGGAGTTCCCTAACACATCCCCAACTTTCCCAAGGTCCCCATTCTCACAGGCCATGGGAAGTAGTCAATGTGAACTTGAGGGGTCTAACTGCCAGTACGGGAGGAAAAATTGCTACCTGAAGAAGTTTCCCAGATAAAAAGCTCAATGTCTTTTATAAAAAAATCCAACATTTGTTTTAAAAGGTGTTATGTCCCCCCACTGAAATTCTCTGTGCTTTCAGCAGAATGAGTCCAAGACAATTTGGGGCGGCGGGGGTGCGGGGGGGTTATTCGACCTTAAAACTCCACGACCACTAATTCACAGAAGCTGTTTACTTCTTTGAAGTTTCCTTTCACTCAGAGCTGACAGGGTTTTAGCCAAGTTTGGCTTCAGGAGACCTTCAGAGACTATTCTCTGCCCAGGTTGTGTCCTCTCTGTGTGGTGGTTGAGCCCTGGCTTAAATTTCCTGGGGAGAACCAAGTTGCTCAAGTCCAAGGCAGAGTGGATAATTGTTTCCAGCCCAGGGAGAGATTTGTGAGAGGAGTGTGTATGGGTGTGTGCGGAGTGGGTTTGGGTGTGGGTGGGTGTGGGTAGGTTTGGTTTTGCTTAAATGAACCCATGAGATATATATATTGAAAAGTTGAATTATACTTAGTATGTTCTCATCTAAACATTTACATTGATCAAATCTAGAAATAAATAACTTTGTTTCAAAAATGGTAGTAACTCTACAATAGTTATTGTCTCTGTCATTATTTTCCCATGTAATTATTAGCTAACTTGAGATAATGATGAAATAATCTTTGTAAATGGTCTAATAAAAAATAATGTCATGCCAAATTGACCATGAGCAGCAATGAAAAAGTAGCACATGAAAGTGGTTAAGTGTATTACCCAAAGTTCCCATTACTGTATTCAGCCATCTCGCCTTATGATGCACTAATATTTCTCTTAAATAGGGTCATGGATCGTTAATTCCCTGGCCTTGAAATCTCATTATTAAAAGTGTTACTTAGCAACTTTTAGACACTGAAGTTAATCCACATAAGAAAAGCCAAAAAGTCTTGTTGGTCTGTTCACTCTTATTATAAAAACCGATTGATGTCCTGTGCTGGAATATTTTTCATTTGCTTTGTTAGGATTATATTGTCTTGACTGGGTTAGGAAAAATAAAAAAAGAAGGAAAATGTAAGTTTTCTTGGCTCCTGTAGATCAGGAAACAAAATCACAACATATTTGGTGTTCATCTCACATGTCTGCCTCACTATTCTTCATATACAAAAATGACTTCCTCTCCTCCAAATGTTGGATTCAGTCTTGAAACAAAAGTACATTTTGTTTACTGCCTAATATAGAGTTAGTGGATGCAGCGGGCCCAAATATGTCTATTTCTTTTTCTGAGGTTTAATTCATGGTCTGCATTATTTTTTCTTTTTTGCTAAAAGCAGGCAGGTTTATCTTGATTACTGCATGCTAATTGGTGGAGCCACTAGAACTCTATGTCTAGAATGAGAGCATCACTTGCCTTGTGTTCCTGCTATGCTTTAATATGTACTCCCATAGAGGCACTTAGTATCCTGCACCATACACTGACGCTTACACCCAGGGCTGACTTCATGGCTATGTGACGTGTGTGGTCATGCAGAGCCCACACAGAGCAAGCCCCCACTTATGGTTTAATGCTGCACTGTGGCTCTCCTGAAATACTTAATTTTTGAAGAAGAGGCTCTGTGTTTTCATTTTGTACTGGACTCTACACATGTAGCAGATCCTGTTTGTATGTCTCTCTTTCCAACTGTTGATGAGCTACTTGAGGGCAGGGACTGTATTTCCTGGTCCAGTTCAATGCGTATTGCATGGCTTAATTAAGCTTCATATAAAGAAAGCATAACATTTTTATTTCTCATACTACAACCTGATAGTACTTTATTACTTTGTTTCAAGGTTTTGATGGAAACTTTTTTTTTTTCAAGTTGGACTTCACGTCTACATGATTCAGTCAGTATATTTTATCAGTTATGTCCCTAAAACACTGTGGGAGCCAAAGCATAAAAAATTAAGGATCAAAGACAGTTGTTCCAGGGAAGGAGCTTAGAGTTAAGTTTGATAATAAAACTAACATCCCAGAATAGGAAACATCATATTATTCAATTTTTAAAATTTCATATAGTTATTAAAGTAATGTAAGTCTCATTGCCAATAAGGTTGCCTAGTAAACAGGGTTCTACTAGCTACCATCACTCTCTTCTCTATGTTCTACTTATATAATCATCCTTGTCTTTGTTAACTTTTTTCTTTCAATTAGATCTCAAAATCCACTTGTTTAGGACATTTTTGTGTACTATTGGTAGGAATAGAAATTACAACGAAATTTTTAAGGAATTTGAAATTACAAAAAAAATCTTTAACATACATTTTCATCATTTTCTCATGAAGCACATTGCATCTATAACAGTGGAATTAATGTCTAATAATTTATTTTAAAATATGTTAAATATTTACATTATATTAAAGATAGAAAAATGACTGATATCAGGTTTTTAAATAATTATAAAATCATACCTAAGTCAGTATAATTCTATGTTTTATGTGTAAGTGCATTACGAACTGAAAATAAACATATCAAAATGTTAAACGTGATGTTGTTTTTGAAGGAGGGAATATAGATAATTTTAATTGTTTTTTGTATTTCTGTAGCTTAAAGTGGTGTAAAAGTTTTAAGTATTTGAGAATACCTCCATCTTTGTTAAACATAGTAACCTAAAATTGTATGCATGTATATCCAAGATTACTTTTATTTATTTATTTATTTATTTATTTATTTATTTATTTATTTTTGCTTTTTGGTATGTGGGTAGCTCCCTGACTGGGAATCGAACCCAGGCCGCAGCGCTGACAGCGCCAATGTTGAAGCCTTAAGCCACTACACCATCAGGGAACTCCCAAAGATTACTTTTAGACTATAAAAATTCTTAAGTTGTATTTGAATTTCCCAAGAAGACATGTAAACACCAATGAAGCCTCAGAAGTGGTGATACTGAACATATAGAGTGGAGTTCCCTTATCCCAATGATTCAAAAAGTGTCACTTGGGAATCAGCATTGTGGGGGTCACTAACTGTCCAACTTCACAGATCACACTGTGCCACCTTGAGGTGCAGGAAAGGAACAGATCTTCCTTGGATTTAGGGGAGGACATTAGAATGGCAAATCCCAAAGTAATTACCTAAGAGTGGGACTTTTGAATTGATAAGAACTGATCTCAGGGGAGTTCCCTGATGGTGTAGTGGCTTGGGGCTTCGGCGCTGGCACTGTCAGTGCTGCGGCCTGGGTTCGATTCCCAGTCGGGGAGCTATCCACATACCAAAAAGCAAAAAAAAAAAAAAAAAAGAACTGATCTCAGTGGAAATGGTGGCAAAAACCTTCTATACTTCAGCAAAATATTTTGTTCATAGCTCAACATTAGCACTTTGTATTCGAAGTGCCTGAGTGTCTCTTTGCAGCTCTATTTTTTGTTACTCAATTTCATGCTGCTCAAAGGCATAGACCACATATTTTTCATGTGTCTTCCCTTCCAACTCGTAGTGTACATCTGGCACGTAGTAAGATACTGTGAGTGGTTTGAGAATGAATGAGGAATGTGCAAAGTCAAGTCTTAATTTATTTTAACGTGGGTCAGATGCATCCCATTTAATATTAAATATGCTTTATGAATGTTTTGATGAAATTATTAAAATAAAACAGGACTAAGTTCTGGTATGAAAACTTTCACTAAAATCATGGAAACATGCCTTAAATTTACTTACGACATCCATTCAGTCCTAAAGGAAACACCTTTGTCAGACATTTTCATAGATCATTTGGTTGTTAATTGTTTAGTAATAACTGAATCTAAAATTATCAGTTGATACCTGGTATAAAAACTGTGGGCCTTGAATAAATTCACTCAGCCTCTCTCTTGTGTTGTGGCAGATGGGAATACCACTACTTGCTTGTTGTATCTCATAATTTTTGTAGGCGCCAAATTAAAATATATATTATCCACTGTAAATCACTGTAAAATATTAGTTATTATAGGCAAAGCAATATGCTAAGTGGACTGCAAAACCTATGACGTAAAACCCACAAGCCATGTCTTCAGGGTATTTGTAATCTAATTACAAGTATGAATTGTTCAGTTCAGTAACAGAAGTAACCAATGGTAGTTCGGATCACATAGCCCAAGCACCACTGTGATGACTTCATCAAGGCTTCCATTCCTATTGCAGACTTCGTGAACCTACACTTTCTGCTGCTCAGGCTTTGACAGTTTAGAACCTTAATTTTGTTAAATTTTCATGATTGAAGCTGTGACAAGAGACAAAGATTCTTATTGTGCTTTTTGAGTTCTGCTTTCAATAACATGTAATTTGCAACAAAAATCATGGAATATTATGTTTGCTGAATTGTATTTTTGAAGTTGAGGCAGATTATGGGAAAATAGTGGGAGAAGAGAGAAAGTGAGGTGGAGAGAGAGAGAGATTGAGAGAGAGTGAAAGCGTGAAGATGCATGAAGGGAGGGAGAGAACCTGGAGTGGGGAGAGGATGGCGTCAGGACTTTCTGGGAAGGCATCTCATCTTCCCCCGTCACCTGTGCTCACAAACATATTTCCTGGGTGAGGACACTTGTTAAAGATTTTAATATCTTTGTACAAAAGGTAAAATAAAATTATAATAAACTTTCCCTTAAATCATCATTATCACCACCACCACCAAATCAAAAGAAAGAAAGAAATTACATTTAAGAAGTAATTTCATGCAATAGTATAGAACTGGCACCTCTAAGAAATTCTGCCACTTTGGCTAAACTCAGGCATGTCCAAGATGTAAATCAAATCTGCCTTGTACTTAGACAGTTTGAATTTTACCTGGAAGAACACAGCAGGAATTGCCCAGGTAATAATAGCCCAGAGAGTTACGCAAAGCAGATGTGGAATGGGAGTGCAGGGAGTAAACCACTCCTATCCTTCTATTATCTGGGCCCCAATTTCCTGTAACTCTATTGTCTAGGGAGTCCAGACCGAATTTTGGACTTACTATAAACCAGGACGGCGTTGAATGCAGTCCAACACAAATTCTTAAGACTGAGATATTTTTTTTTTTTGCGATTTTTTAAAAATCTCATCAGCTATCATTAGTGTTCTGTATTTAATGTGTAGCCTAAGACAATTCTTCTTCTTCCAATGTGGCCCAGGAAGCCAAAAGCTTGGACACCCATGCTAAAAACTTTACCTAACCTTCAACTATATTCATTTTTATGTAGTTTTATGTTAAATCATCCAAGGCCCTCACAGAATCAGGGTGAGTTTGTGGTAGTTTTTCTCCAAAATTATTCTGGGATGTGTTTGGATTGGCATTTGTACACCACTTTTATTTGTCTCAGACTATAAATCAAAGAAATAATCATTTTTGGGTAGATTCAGACCCAAATATCTCTAATACAACCTAAATATATAGAGAGCAGTAGAAGGTTATATAATTCAGTTCATTTTTATAAAATACTGTTTGTTTATACATCAAGGAAATGTTTTAAAACAAATCATGTCAGCACTAAATCAGTACTATGGAATAAAAAAATCATATAATCTGAGAAAATACATTTAATAATTGGTGCCAATTTTTAGATGGTGGTCTTTTGAATTTTCTAAATTTCCTAATTAGAGTGTAGCAAATTTAATGACAAAGAACTGCACATAAGCAGCTAATTACAGTGGAGCACCACTGATATTGAGGAGCTAAAGAAAGGGTAACTAACATACCATCTACTTTGCCTCTTGCTATTCCACAAAACACATCAGAGTTCAAAACTATAAGATGAAACACATTCAGCCAGCCTATTTTCAAAAAGCTCAATGGTCTGTGTTTTTGAAACGCACTAATTTAAATTTAAAGACACATATTTAATGTTTCCCCTTTGTAGGTTTTCAGCAACAAACACACATGGAGTCACCATCTGTTTTTAGCCTGGTTCATTACCAATTCATGCCCTGCTCTGTATTATCAGATCAAGAGGGTGGACATAAATTTGGCCACCTGGGCACTGGTGTCATTAACGTGCACCCCAGCCACACACTCATAACGTGGTTTTGCTTGGAGCTGTAACTTCGTGGTGCTTCCTTTTTCCATTTGATCAAGGTTGAGTTTTCCTCAGTAAACTCTTAATAATGTAATTTCAGAACAAACTGGAGAACACAAAGAACTTGCAGAAATAATTTTGCCTGCAAATCCAGGAGAAAATGATTTGTATTTTCAGGGACAGATGCAGACTGATAGAACCAAGCTGGCAGGAAGGAGTAGAGTCAGAAGAGAAGAGAAAGGCAGAAAGAGAGACGTGAAGACACACAGAGACAGGGAAACACGCACCAAGTCTTGTCCTTTTTGTTCTAATGAATACGTCCAAGTGTGGAAGAGTTCAGACTGTTTCAGTGTAATTCTGAGTATGGCTCATGGGTGAGCCCACTTCTTTTCTTTGTAGTAAAGGAAACCCATAGCTGTTCATCTCCAATCACTTAGTTCATCACAAAATAAAAGTATCACATTTAAAACAGACGTTTTATTTCCTTAATTTAAAACTTTAACTGACCAAGTGTCATTTTGCAAACTACATTGAATTGAAAACTAATCTGATAAATTATGGAATCAATTAAAACAGATAAATTGCCCTGGTTTCTTTTTTTTTTTTCCCTATCCCTTTTAAACATTGAGTGAAATCACAGAAACACACTTACATTAGAAATATAAAATGAAGTCATTGATAATATAACAATCACATCTTTTATAGAAATTTAATATTATAATTGAAAAATCTGACAATATAAAAATTCTCACCCCTGACTCTCACAAATGTTTTTCTTGGGATTCTGGGCTGATTCAGGTTGTAACGATCAAAACATCATGAAGAAAACATTGGACCATTAATAGAACACTGAATAGTTACCATAAATGCAATTTTGAGGAATAAGAAAATGGAATACAGAGCATGGACTCTCATCTCAAGAGATTTACAGTCCAGATGGTGAGAAAATATATCTCACCTTGTGAAGGATGATGTATTAGTCTTCTAGGGCTGCCATATCAAAATACCATAGACTAGTGGCTTAAACAACAAATATTGCAATGCATATACATGCCACATTTTCTGTACCCAAATGGATACATTGATGGATACTTACTGTATTTTGCTGTGTATAATGTGCACTTTTTTGCTCACATTTGTGAGGGAAAAATAAGGATGCACCTTATACATGGGTAGTACTAATTCCATATCTATATAAATGTTTTTTTATTCATTTTTATTGTTAGACTTATTGGAGTGACATCTGTTAGCAAGGATTACATAGGTGTCAGGCATACAATTCTACAGTGCACTGTCAACTTGATATATAATAAGTTCACCACCTAATGTGACTTCTCTTTCCTTCACCTTATATTTAGCTTCCCCCCCTCCTCTCCCACCCCCTCCCTTTTCTCCCCTCCCTAACGCACTCATCCCCAAATAAACATTAAACTATTGATTGTGTCCATGGGTTATTTGTTTGTTCATTTCTTTTTTTCTTTGCTTTCAGTTTTATATTCCGCATATGAGTAAAATCATGCAGTTCTTTGTTTTTTCTGTCTGGTTTATTTCACTAAGCATAATGATCTCCAGGTCCATCCATTTTGTCGCAAATGGCAATATTTCATCTTTTCTTACAGCTGAGTAATATTCCATTTGTATATGTACCACAGCGTCTTTATCCAGTCATCTGTCACAGGGCACTTTGGTTGTTTCCATGTTTTGGCCACTGTGAACAGCGCTGCAATGAACATTGGGGTACATAAGTCTTTGTGGACAAAGGTTTTCAAGTTCTTTGGGTAGATCCCCAGAAGGGGGATTGCTGGGTCAAATGGTAGCTCCATTCCCAATTTTCTGAGGAACCTCCACACTGCCTTCCACAGTTTGCACTCCCACCAGCAGTGTACCAGAGTTCCTTTTTCCCCACCTCCTCTCCAGCACTTGTTATTCCTTGTCTTGTTGATAACAGCCATTCTCACAGGTGTGAGGTGGTA